>VOQK01027587.1:0-11760 GCA_015052645.1 Benitochromis conjunctus
CATCCAAAGAACACCATACCTACTGTGAAGCACGGGGGTGGAAACATCATGCTTTGGGCTGTTTCTCTGCAAAGGGACCAGGACGACTGATCCATGTAAAGGAAAGAATGAATGGGGCCATGTATCGTCAGATACAGAGTGAAAACCTCCTTCATCAGCAACGTCACTGAAACATGGCTGGGTGTTTCAGCATGACAATGATCCCAAACACACCGCCCGGGTAACAAAGGAGTGGCTTCATAAGAAGCATTCGAGGTCCTGGAGTGGCCTAGCCAGTCTCCAGATCTCAGCCCCATAGAAAAGGGAGGGAGCTGAAAGTCTGTGTTGCCCAGCAACAGCCCCAAAACATCACTGCTGTAGAGGAGATCTGCATGGACGAATGGGCCAAAATACCAGCAACAGTGAAAACCTCGTGAAGACAGAAAACGCCTGACCTCTGTCATTGCCAAGAAAGGGTATATAACAAAGCACTGAGATGAACTTTTGTTATTGACCAAATACTGATTTTCCTCCATGATTTGCAAATAAATAAATGAGACAATGTGATTTTCTGGATTTCTTTTCTCAGTTTGTCTCTCATAGCTGAGGTATACCTATGATGGAAATTACAGCCTCTCTTCTTTTTAAATGGGACAACTTGCACAGTTGGTGGCTGACTAAGTACTCTTTTGCCCCCCTGTACATCCTGTTTCACCTGAAGGTGACATGGCTCCTGTCTCGTGTTACAGACGCTGGTTTGTTGACTGAGCATTTTTCTTTGAAATGGCAGATCTGCAGAATCGGTTTGGACTGACATGTTGTGGCATGTGAACAGCTGTGTCCCTCACCCTGCTGTCTCCTCTCTGAGCCGTGTGGGGAACCAGGATGGGCCCCTCCAGCTCGGCCGGGCTCAGGATGGCCCCCCTCTGGCCCAGAGTGAAGATGGTGTTCCTGCTCTTCAGAGATGGTTTGGAGAAGAAACCTGCAGCCGCGAGTCAAGGAGCTTCAAACAGTCTTAACAATCTGAAAATGTGAAGCAGGCGTCACACAGAGCGCCCGAGTGCAGCGGACATGGTGACCAGGTGTGGCACAAACGCACAAACTGAAGGATATCTTTCTTGGCCGTGTCCTCGACTCCCATCAGGTCGTCTTTGTCTGCCACCTCCTCGTACTGCGGGACACACAAACATCGGCTGTTATCTACACAAACCCGGCGTGCAGGCGCAGCGACACAAACGGGGCGAGGCCGTGACCCCGCCGCTCACCCACCGACCTGCACTTTGAGCAGCCTGCCGCTGTATGACTTGAAGTAACTGTAGTAAATCTTGCTCATGGTGTCCACGTACTCGTCTCTGATCTCCTTGGCGACCGTTCTCTCGTTAGCCAGAAGGAACTGGTAGAAAAACCTGCAGCAGAAACAAAAGGATCAATCGGCATGTTCATCTTTCAATGTCGTGCACCTGAAGATTTGTGAAGTTAATTAAAAACAAGTTCAACACAACAACAAGATAAACAGACAGTAAAAAACATGGGCGGAGCTTCCAGGTCAGAAAACAGAGCCAAAGAGGGAAAAGTCTAAAAGGTGGAAACATTTCAAGACAGGAGCTCAGAAACCAGCCAGTGACGTCACCATCACTACGTTTTCACCGACTACCATAAGAACCAGTTCAGTTTAAAATCTTACCTCAAACAAAAACAGGCGCAGAAATACGCACAGACTGATTAACAGTCTAACATATAGAATATTTAAAAATCTATTAAACAAACAGAATTTCAAAAGATTTGGTGGGAAAAATGACATGAAGTCCTCCATAACAGAGAGGGTCAGTGTGCTGTAGCAAGTAAATACACCTGAGTGGAGAACAGAGGACTCTCTGCGCTGTACAAACTTCCTGGTGAACGGTGTGAGCGCGCTCAGGATCCTCCGTGATGGCGATAAACCAGGAGTGTAACAGAAAATAAGTGTTTTTAAAGACACGTTTCAGTTACTCGAGAGTAAAAATGGATTTGTTGCTCTTTAAATGGACAGAAACAACAAAGAAGAGACGTGTGTCGGTAAATGTAATGCAGACTGGCTGCTTTAACTGTGCGTGGACCGCAAACGGCCATATTTCTATCAGAAACGTGCTGAACCTCAGCTGTGCTCACCGGTACTTCAGCAGAGTGTTCTGTGGGATTTGGTAGTTGGTCATCGGTTTCCTGAAGGAGTAAATCTTCTGAAGAATGAACTCTCTGATCTTTGACACCGCCTGAGGAGAGCAAAGTGTGTGAATATGATCAGAAAGAAACGCCTTCCCGAGGAATGGTTACATCAGGCGCTCTGCCCTGAAACACCAGAGGAGAGCAGGTCAGCAGGTCTGACTTATTCATGAGGATTTTCCCTCATTTCCTGTTTGTTGTAGACGTGATCCCAAAGAGTTGGGAACTCTCCCCCTCGGGCACCTCCCACCCGTCTCTCACCTTGAGTTTGAGGCGGTCGACGATGTCCTGGATGTCGGAGCAGGCCAGCGTCTCTCTGAAGCTCAGCTCTTTGGCGAAGTTGATCTTCGTGTTGAGCTCGTGGAGCTGCTCCAGGAACTCCTGCTCCGTCACGGGACTGTCCAGGATGGTGCTGCGAACACACACGACGAGCAGATAATCCTTCACAAGAGAACGGCGAGGTTTGCCCTGAACTCGAGGCTTGTCTGAAGGAGTCCTGTTTACACAATGATTTGAGCTTCTCTGGAAGTCATGCAATCACCACAAACCACTAATGGCTGCTTAATGGATCAGGAACAACTCGTAACTCTCTGCAAACTGAAGGTGCTACATACTTCAGCTGAAGTACTTCAGACACTTTTTATTTTGCACCGACAGCCATCAAACCTACGAGATCATGGCTCCGGGCACCACCAGCTCATCCACCAGCTGGCTAAGGTGGCTGCGCACGGCCTGCCGGTTCTTCAGCCGCACGTTCATGCTGACCGACTGCTGCTGCAGGGTCTGGATCTCACTGCTGATGGAGGACAGGTCGCTCTGGAAGCCGCTCAGCATGCCCTCCATACGCTGAGGGAACACACAGCCGTGAGGTTAGACAAACGGATGCAGAGAGGCAGTGTTCAAACGCTTAATCACAGCAGCCGTGCTGGCTTTAGTGAGCAGCCTGTGATGTAAAGGGTCAGTGCGAGTGTTTCATACTTTAAGCTTACGTATCTCTGAGGTGCAGCTGTCCCACCTCTGCACACTTACATGTTTTTCTGCTCATGCTTCTGTGAACACTGAGCTAAATAAAGAAAATGTGACAGGCCAACAAAACTCAACTCATCATTAACAGAAAACTGCAATCATTCTCAAATACCCACGAGCGTCCATCCTCTGTTCCATGATTTGTCTGGACTTTTTGTATAAATGTCACACACATGATTAAATCCTCGTACCTCCAGGATGGAGTCACAGGCAGTGATCTGGTTGTGCAGCAGGGCGATGTTCTGACTCTCTTTGATGTCTGAAGGACGAGCGTTCAGGAAAACGTCATTAGTGACGGGTGTCAGCGTGTGGTCCTCTCTGTGTGCTTATACGGTCAAGGTATTCAAACTGTGGGGGCTGTGAAGGATACAGTCTTTGATGGAGGCTTGTTCAATCCTCTGCAGCTCTGCCTCCACCTGTTTGGAGTACTGACGGAGGTCGACACCCTGAAAAACCGACGGGAGAGAGAGCGGTCAGCACAACCATACATGACTCCACCCGAGGGAAACACTCACCGCTGGGCTCGATCAACAAAACTCAAATTATTACCTGTGCTTTGAAAGAGGAAGTGTGGAGGTAACAATTATTTTAGAGTACCTTTCAAAATAAAAATAACACATTGCTTCACATTAAAAGCATCAGTTTAACTCTTTGTTGCCCTGAGGAGCTCGAAGGCTGTCGAGTCGTCCTCTTCCTCACTCGTCCTCAGCTTGTTCAAGCGCTTCCCAGCTACAGGTACCCCACAGCTGTTAGTAGCTACTAACAAGCTACTGCAGCACGCAGGGGTAGAGCAGCAGCACAATCACAGCGTAAGGCGACACTGAATACATGTAGGAATCACAAAGGGGCTTCACTGTCGCCAGGCTGAGGAGCAGTAACCACGGTTTTATGAAAGAGCGGACTCTGGACTGAAACAAGTCCAGGTTAGATTTCCTATCTTTGCTGCGTCCTCAGAGCAGCCACTGTCTGAGGTCCTGTAGTGCTCTGTAGGCAGAACTGGCCATCAGCGGAGTTATCCTGAGACAGTGCATGTGCACAGCAAACAGCCCTGTGCAGATACTGCACTAATCTGTATTATGGCAAAACCAGCAGGCTGGTGGTCCCCACCCTCCGCTGCACAGGACAGACTCAGAGATATGAGCCTCACAAACTGACAGCTGACAGATCAAATCATCCCACAGAGAGAGAGAAACATCTGGACTGATGCGCCCCCTCGACACAGCAGCAAACCAACAACATCACTGCTGCAAAGAAGGGAGACCGAGAAGAAGAAGGAGAGGGCAAGGCCCGGACATCAGAGCAGAGGACGTGTTCTTATATTTCTGGCAGACTCTCACCGTTTTGAGCGCTTCCTTCACCAGGTCGTCTTCCAGGTTGGCCTGAATGTGAACTACAGCAGACAAAAGGGAACAACAGTTAGTGACAAGTGAAACCTTCGAGCAAGGCAGCTTCATATGAAGTATATTAAAGTTAAACGTTTCCTTACTGTCCACCTCATCCAGGATAAACTCGTCGGAGGTGATGTCCAGCTCTCCCAGGTTCAGGTTAGCGATGTCTGCTTCAGTCTTCTGAGGGAAACACAACCGGTGTGTCTTCAGTGGTGACAATTATCAGGATGAAACTGACAAAAATCGCTCACTCACTGACACTAAAGGTTTCTTTGGTTTTCATTCACTTACTTGTTTATTCCAGCCAATGAAAAAGCATACACTTACCGGCCACTTTGTTAGGTACACCTGTTTGTCTGCTCTTTAACTCAAATATCTAATCAACCAATTACATGGCAGCAACTCAGTGCATGTAAACCTGTGGGCATGGACCAGATGACCTGCTGAAGTTCAAACTAATCATCAGAATGTGGAAGAAAGGTGATCTAAGTGACTGTGAGGATGGTATGTTGGTCTGAGTGTTTCAGAAACTGCTGATCTGATGGGATTTTACACAGAAGGTCTGAAAAAGAGAAAATATCCAGCGCGGCAGTTCACTGGGGGAAAATGTCTTTGTAAGGTCAGAGGATAATAGGACAGGACTCCAACAACCACTTGCTACAACCAAGGAACAGCATAAGCAAATGGGCTACAGGAGCAGCAGACCACACCGGGTGTCACTCCTGTCAGCTAAGAAGAGGAAACAAAGGCTACAGTTCACACAGAGTCACCAAAATTGGACACAGCAGATGGAAAAGACATTTCCTGGTCTGAGAAGTCTCAGTTTCTTGGAGGTTTTTGGAAGTCAGGGTAAGAATTTGGTAGAAACAGCATGAAAGCATCCTGCCTTGTATCACCTGTTCAGGCTGCTGCTGGTGGAATGGTGTGGGAGATTCCTTCAGTAGCTTGAGACAGCACAGCCCACCTGAGTGCTGTTGCTGATCATGCCCATCCCTTCATGACCTCAGGGTACTATCGTGTCATGGCTGTGTCCAGCAGGTTAACACACCCTGTCTCAAAGCTCAGATGATGTGAAGCTGGTTTCCTGAACATGACGATGAGGTCAGTGTACTCAGAGGGCCTCAACAGTCAGCATTAGTGCCCATGTATGAATTATTTTTATGATAGAACAGATTTTTTATATTATCCTTTGATTCTAATAGCATGACTGCTGTCTGCATGCACAGAGTTCAGCAGTGCTTCTGTGCTTGTGCTTAAAATGACAATAAAACTCATCTTCTATTATCTGATATCAGCCCAAAAGAGCATCATTGAGATGTGGCGGAATGGGAGAATATGCGCTAACTGCCTGATGACGTCATGGTGACGTCACTACAACAAGGACCAAAATGTCTGAGGAATGTTTCCAGCAGCTTGTTGAATGTGAAGCCTTAAACCGACTCTGAGGGGAAAAGGAGGTCCATCCCAGGTGTTGTGCCAAAAAGTGATTGCCTGCCAAAATCTGATTTCCGATGTTTCCGTGTCTTTTTTTTTATTTTTATGTTTGTTGCACTATATGTTGTCCTGTTGGCCAGATTACTCTTAAAAAACAAAACAAAAAACAAAACACATTTTTAATGTCAAGGAAATTTTTTAACTCAAGAAATAAAGGATATATAAAAGTGACTGCCAAAAACTGATTGCGGCTTCCACCTTGTTACAGCAATGTTGTTTGTGGATCAAGATGACTTCATTTCATTCATGAGGAATACATTTGACATATGTTTCACATATTATAGACCAACAACTTATTCAGAGCAGTTTAAATACGACCAATCGGTTTTTGGCAAATACCGGAAGTCAGATTTTGGCAGGAAGTCATTTTTTGGCACAACACCCGGCTACATCAAGGTGTCCCTAATAAAGTGTCCGACGAGCGTATTTACACAGAGACTGAATAACCATCTGCTACACACAACACCTCACCTGCGTTTGTATGACAGACGTAAGACAAGAACGAACTGAGTGGTGCTTTAAAGCAGCTCGAATATGATAATAATCAATAATGAGGATTATTAATGCAGGACCAGAGCGATAAATTGATAAACCTGACGTGATTACTTGGAATCAATCGCATTTTCCTCCCCACATTAAGCAGTCAGTGCTTCCCATTAGCTTCCAGCAGCATCAGCACTCCGTGGAATGATTGCACCTCCTAACAGCTTCTTTGAGCTTCACACAGCTAAAGCTCGCGCTCACCGGTGATTCCCTCCGTGAAACTGAACGCAGCCGTCACGCAGAAGAAGAACATCTTACCTCGTCCTGTAAATACGCCATGGCGACTTCTGTCGGGTTCCCAGCTCTGTTTACATCGGTCCCAGCTCCAGCAGCAGTCGCGGTTCCTTCCGCCATTGCGGCGAATTTACGCTAACGTAAAAAAAATCTAAAGTTCTACCTCGTAGTTAGCAAAAATATCCTTTTATTAACCGAGCGCGGTATTAGCACGATCACGTGTCGTGGATGATAAATGAACGGGAATCAATTAACATTTATTTCGCGTCAGTTAACGAAACTAACCGCGTTAAGCCACGTATTTGCTTGTTTCTTTTGAACACGGTTTTTTTTCCAGTCGGACGAGTCGATAGTGGTGGACCAACTTCCGTTCGCGAAAGGGGTCAAACTCTCGCGAGAGACTTGCGGCTTCCTCTTCGCACGGAACCTGCTTCCAAGATGGTGAGTCTCTTTTCTGGCGGACTGAAATGTCTCAGAAATCTGTGATCATCCAACTTCAGTCGCGCTTGTTTGTCACATTTATACATCCTATAAATCCTCCACACTCTGTGTGAGTGGGCTGGTGCGGAATTGTTGTGTATATTTCGGGGAATTTGACATTTTAGCGCAGTTTACTGTGGGCTGTGAGTGGAGCTGTGTCGACGAACGCCAACGGATAACTTCATTTTATCCTCCCGGTTATAAAGCGTCCACATGCCCGGCTCCTGCTGCTGGAACAAGTAGCTGTGGATGGAGACTCTGTCCTGCTTAAAACTTTAACAGGCAGTCATAGTTTGAGGCGGTTAGCCCACAGAGCTAACAGGCTTTGCTAAGCATGTTGGTGGACCCTGGCTGGGAGCTGAAAGTACTCTGATGTAAACACATAGTACTTCAAATAGTTGAAGTACTGCTGGGATGTTGTGGTCGTGAGCTCTTTTTTTGGCGGGTATGAACAAACCAGAAGCTGCTGAGAGCCGCAGCAGTCCATCTGTTCGGGCTAGCGGGGCTAAACTAAGAGAAATCCACATGAAGTCCTAGCACACTGTGCAAATGCATATAGGTTAACATGTAAAGATACACTTCATATATACAGCGTGAAGCTTGTAAACATGTATGTGCATTACTGCATGGTCTTTGCAGAAACTACTTGATACATGTTGCTGTGTGAGACTCACTTTGTTTCCTTCTGCGTCTCAGTCTCTGGTCATCCCTGAGAAGTTCCAGCACATTCTTCGTGTCCTGAACACAAACATCGATGGCAGGAGGAAGATCGCCTTCGCCATCACTGCCATCAAGGTGAGCTCCTCCCTGAGACTGTGCCGCTTTTTTGTTTTTCGTCTTCACATCGGTTGCGTTGTGTTTTTTGTGATTGTCTGTGTGTTGTTAACACTAAGTCTCTTCTCAGGGTGTTGGCAGACGTTACGCCCACGTTGTCCTGAGGAAAGCTGACATCGACCTGAACAAGAGGGCCGGAGAGCTGACTGAGGAGGAGGTGAGGCTTGTTCAGAGCTTTGACTGAAAAACAACGAGTTGTGATGCTGTTGTCTTGTCAGGAGATTTTGTCACTTGGGCTTGAGTGATGGTTGCCTCGTTGAATCTGTGCAACAAGTATGGCGAGTATTGATTTGTGAAGCATTTGGATGGTCAGTCCTCTGCAGGCTCGGAGAGGATCTGATTATAGAAATGTTTTGATCGTCCTCAGAGCAGCTTCCTGTTTTATTGCATTAAAGTTTCTGCTCGTTGGACTTTGCTGTCTGCAGAGCATTTCTAAGAATTTTCTTCAAGTGAAGTTTGTCCTGACTTTGAGGTTAAGCAGCAGATGTTTCCTCGGGTGTCACTTCGGGGCAGACGGGGTCTGTTTCCCAGACTTAGAGATGCTTCATTAGATCTCGTCTTTCCTGTCGAGCACCGTATTCAGTGTCCATGAGTAATAACCGGAGCTGTTTGGTCATCAGGTCGAGCGGGTGGTGACCATCATGCAGAATCCTCGCCAGTACAAAATCCCAGACTGGTTCCTCAACAGGCAGAAGGACGTGAAGGACGGCAAATACAGCCAGGTGGGTGACCAGCAGCTGCTGCTCCACGTTTGTCTTCCATTCTTCAAGAATCTAAATTATGAAATCTATTTTTGGCACAAACCTGAATCAGGTTCACACCAAAGTATGTGATTGGACAAGTTAGTTGGAGGCATCCTGTGACCGTCGCTGTGTCTGATTTCAGGTCCTCGCCAACAGCCTGGATAACAAGCTGAGAGAAGATCTGGAGAGGCTGAAGAAGATCAGGGCTCACCGTGGCCTCAGGCACTTCTGGGGGTAAGACCTTAGATCCTCGGCACTTATTCACACTCCTGTGAGAAGGCTCTGCATCGACACGTCCTCCGTTTACCTGAGTTTGCACAGATCTGTGAGCAGGACACGTCCTGCAGAGTTCAGAGGCTTCATGAACGTACAGATGTTTGTGTCACGCTCTGAGTAAACGGGGCGTCTGCAGAGCCAGCCTGTCCTGGAAAACTTGAACTGTGAGCTCAGAAACACAGATGGAGTCTTCGTACGCAGCCTCGGCGCGCGTCCACAATAACAGGCTAAGTTCATGAGTGTGTGACTGTAGATGCAGTGACCTCTACACCAACGTTCTGAGTGTGGGTGGAGTTGGGACAGGGCGTGGGTGCTGGAGTCAATCTGAGCTTTGTAGGACAGTTCAGGGATAAAATGGACCGTGAGTTGATCCAGAATCTGTAGATGGTTTAAGTTCAGCTATAAGCAGAGCCCTGACATCTGCCACTTTAATCCCTCTTATAATAAAGTATAATAAAACCTGTGCTTATAATAATGGGCTCAAACATTGTGATGTTGGTTGTCATCACAGTTAAACAGACCAGTTAAGCGCTCTGGTTACTTTGCTAAAGCAGCTCTTTTGAGTTTTCTGATGGTGGAGAGGAGGTTAGAAGTTTTGTGTCTTTAAACTGAAGCACGTGTTTCCAGCATGAAGCAGTCGCTCTGATAAAAGCCTTTAAAACAAAGGAATGATGTGATTAATATGAAATGATCAAACGTGTTGTTCGCTGGGATTTTTACAGACGTCCTAACCTCGTTTCCGTTTCTCTCCCTGCAGTCTGCGTGTGCGCGGTCAGCACACCAAGACCACCGGCCGTCGTGGTCGCACCGTCGGCGTGTCCAAGAAGAAGTAAACTGCCCCTGCTTCCCTTTGTTTCAATAAATCACCACAGTTCACTAAATGTTCTCGTCCCCTGTGCTGCTTTACTTCTCTCACACCGCTGGGAGCTCCTTGGTATTTTATTTTGAAAGGATGTGACGTATTGGTGGACCTCAGTGAGGCAGTTTTCATGTTCAGAAGTAGATGTTGTACTTGAAATGGTGTGCAATGCAAAGCTGAACATGTTCTGTACAATTTCAAATAGAAATCTGATGTTATTACAGATGGAGCCGCCCAGCAGGGTGAAATGAATCATGAGTAATATGAGTGGGTATTTGCACTTTAAACATAACTTGTTTCCCTGCTTTGCCTTAAAGCCAGATTGAGAGCTCGTGCACTTTACAGAAGGAAACCTGGATAAAGAGGGTGATTAGAACAGCTGCGCTTCAGTCTGCATGCTGTGTGATGGACGCGCTGACATTTATGTCTAGAAATAAGATTACAATCGAGCCCGGGCAGGTCTGTTCAAGCGCTGCAAACTTGGACACGATTAAATCGGGGAGACAAAAACACGAGACCAGTTGAAGGTGGAGTCCAACAGTTTATTGTGCTGCACTGGTGACAGGAGGAAAAAAACAATCACACATCAGAAGAAAGGAAATATTGCTTTATTCTAGTATACAAATACCCCACAGAAACTGAGGTGAGGTGGGAAAGCTGATACGGCTGCAGGAAATTTAAAGTGCGTAAGAAGAGCAGTGGAGCAAAGGCTCGAAGCAGCAGGTTGGACCCGAGCGGGCTCGTGGCTTTAAGAGGAAACAGTTTTTCATACGAGTGTTTGGGCATTACTGCACAGCTACATCTGCAGAGGATGAAAGCAAAGATTAAAGACGAGCAAAATACGGGTTTAACATCTGTGTACAACTTTTTATTAAAGAAATGTTTCGGAAAATCGCTCCCTGCCTCATCTCTGCATTCAAAAGCACAGCTGCTGTAAGAAGCAGGGAGGACGATTGTTCATCCTGATCACTACAATAACCTCGAGCAACAGGTTCAGCTGAGCGCGCACACTTAGCGCCGAGCCGTCCCACAGCAGCAAAGCCTGAAGATGTAACAAAGATCTCAGAAGTAAAGCTGGCCGACGAGTGTCGCTGTGACTGCTTTTCATTCAGTTCAAACATGAAATATCCCACTGAAGCGTTTTACACGCCTGGTCACATGTCAACAAAGCCTCTGCGCTCCACCACGGAGGACCATCGCAGCTGACGACGGAGCAGCAGTTCACTGTAACGTCCCCAGGGTCACAGCCCGCCCTCCTCACCACATAACACAGTTGGTGTTATATTTAAAAAAAACTTTCGACAGATAAACGCTGAACATTTTCACCTCGAAAATCTTTCTGAAAATTTACTCAAAAATATTTAAGACTTAATTATCCTGCTGAAAATGGGTGTCCATAAATAACAGCTCTCTCTTAAACTATTTTATCATCTTTAATACATTTTCCAAAGTTCTGCTCTGTAAAAACAAAAATGATTTTTTTTTATATACACAAAGTCACATTTAGAACGGGTGCTTTTATTTTGGCACCTCAGACACGTGGATATGAGGAAGCTGCTCACACACATCGCGTCTGCATGTTAGAGAAGCATGGAGAACATGTGGTTACTGGAAAGCATCAGAAACAGCTGGACTCCACCAGCTGGTGCTCGCTGCTTTAGTTTCACTCCGTAAACTCGCATCAGTTTGTCTGCTGAGAAATCAG
>VOQK01027588.1:10480-22704 GCA_015052645.1 Benitochromis conjunctus
CAAAACCTTTTTATTTTTTTTTTTTTTTTTTTTTTTACTGTCAAGGAGTTTTATTTTGTTTTGATGAGTCTGTGCTCAAATAGGGAAAAACCTCTAGCATTAAATCTTTGCATAGACAAACAGACGCACACACTGTTGGGATTGCGCTGCATGGCTAAATTAAAACCTCACCTCAGAAGGCAGTGTGTCGTCTACAAGAATGTTTGGTCCTGTAGTGTCTGGTCCGAAGGCCCAAATAGATCTGGCAGCCAGCAAATCCCAGTCGTACTTGGTCTGGAAAAACTCTCCCAGCTTCTTCCTGTCACGAGAGAAGAACAGAGCCCAGCTGAAACGAGGGCTGCACACTGTGCCACTGTGTAACATAAAAGATATTGGCTCGCTGGGGGGGTAAAGGGGTTAATGGAAGAGGAAGAGTGTCCCATGCTGGCTCTGCTGGGTACCAATGAGCTCAGACATGTGCTGATTGGAAGCCTCTCTCGAGCACCATACACTCTCATGCATGTAATCATGTCAGAGAGGAGGAAATTCATCCATGCTTTTAGTGAATGATTCAATTACTGTAAGTGACTTGATCAATATAGCATGGAGGATTTTTTTAAATGAGGACATACATTCATAATGCATAGAAGTTTGTTCTTCATATTGCCTTAATATTGAAATACAGAAAGGTGTTTATATAGACTTTAAATAGAGATATTGGTGACAGTAGCTGCTTTTGTATTTCACATTTCCTACACCCAATAATCTTGAATACCACTAATAAATTTTAAAAAAAGAAATACTGACACCTACTAGGTGCACATGTCCTGCCTGTACATCTATTAGACATTTTTTGTACCTTTATATTTATTGTTTCTTTAAGTATGCTTAAGTAATTGCTTCTGTATGCTTACAGTGGATTTGGAAAGAGGCAATTAAGATGTGACTAAAATACAGACTTTCACTGACTGTTGAGCATTTTTGTTGTTGTTGGAGTTTTTTTGTGTTTGTTTTTACAGTGTCCCTTCATTTCTGTAAGCTCTAGGAAACTCAACAAACCAATAGAACCAATTATAAAATGATTTGTCCAAATTATAAATGCATGGATTATTTTTAATACCTTAATGTAAAATACTGGCATTGATTGTAGAAAATCTGGAACAAAACAAAAGCAGACTTCTCGCTCTTTAGATGCGTTGCCGGGCCTTGTGCTCTTAGTTTTGGCTTCAATAAATAAATAAATAAGTCATACTCAGCTGTATTATGGTCAGGTGACTGAGTTACCTATTTAAGAACGCTGCGTGTCTTTTGCCTTAAAAAGCTGCCCCAATGTGTTTTTCTGCATCTTTTCTTGTACTTTGAAATCCTGTCCAATCAGTTTTGCAGCATTTAACTGAATGTGAGCAGAAACTATAGTTCTGTAACTTAAAAGCACATCTTGCTACGTCTCGCTGTGGTCACAAAATCAGTAGATATCGGTGACCCAGTTCCACTGGATGCCATGCATTCCACTAACATAACACTGCCTCCATTATGTTTGATAGATAATGTGGTATTGTTTGGATCATGAACCCTTTCTTTCCTTCCTTCTTTTTGCCCACCATTCTGTCATGAGTTCATTTTAATTTCATTTGTCAAAAACAATTTTTCCTTTTTAGATCTTTTTCCATCCAAATATGGTCTGTTTGTGTTTCCTGACTGTTGCCAGCAGTTTCCATGTTGTAAACTATTTAGATTTGTGAAGGCGCCGCTTGACTGTAGACTTATACAATGGGAAAACACGAAGAAAGCAGTGGTGAGAAATTTTACACCAAAAACTGCATACCTCTGTGTCTATTCACGACAAAATATCTAGAGTAGAGATCAATAAACGTACTTTAAAATGACATCTTTATAAGCTTTAATTATTTCTATATTCCTCTGCCTTCCTTCTTTGGAGCATTCAAACGCAGAGCCAATCACTGCGCTCAATTGTCTGCTGATTTAAATCCGTTTAAGGATAAATAAAAAGAAATGATTGGTCAGAAAGGCGCTGAAATAGAGAATTTTATAACGGTGGTATAATATTAGAAGGAAAAGGAAGAAATCAACACATATCTAAAAGAAAAGGTAAATGATATCATTTTAGCTAACTGAAAGTTCATTCTAACTTCTATACGTGTGAGGATAAGAGTAATGTCTTCACCTACCTGTTCCATGAGATCTGCACTACTTCATTCTCGATGTCTTCAGCCAGCCCCTTCTCCAAGGGCTCAGCGATCATGGTGATCTTATTCCTGTCAATCATATCATACATCTATCAATCACTCATCCTGGGTTGGAGAGACACTCAGCTCAAGGGAAAGACTGACGACTGAAACACTGAACAGTGCACATATTTAACTTCTCAACATCAAACACTACAAACACTAAACCAGCATGCACGAAATTTGAAACTTTAAAACCTAAAAAGAACATTATTTTAGAGCCGTGTGCTCTAAATTATATTAATCATCTATCCCAGACTGCCTCATGCTGTTAGGTTTGTTTGGATAGGATCTAAAAAATATTAGCCTCGACACGTACTTTTTATTAGGTGTCTCAGCAAAGCACTTCAGGGACGACGTCTCCACAACCGTTTCACAGAAAGTCACAACGGGGTCGGCAACCTGAGGGAGGGACGAGGAGTGAAATTACAAATAGAAAGCAATGATTTTACTTGTGTGTACTGTCTTTAAGTCTTTTTTTTTTTTTTTACCCAAAAAGTTAATAAAAAAAAACATGAAAAAACCTTTCAAAAACATCAAAGCACATCTGGGTTGGCAGGGGAGAGCATAACACTGTTTCTTCCCCTTCAACAGACTAAAACTCCAGCTACAGCCTCATAACTTCCAGCCAATTTGTAGCAAAAACGAAATCTTATCATTTGAATTTTCTTACTAATTCTCATGGTCCCTGATGCTGTCACTACGAGACGTGCTGTAAATACCACGAGTTGTACATCATGAGTAAAGCAATGCTGAGGAAAAATTACTTTAATGTCGATTTCAGAGTACATCTTCCTCAAGTCGTGCATGACGCAGTCCAAGTAAAGCTCTCCTGTCCCCAAGATGACATGCTCTCCAGACTCCTCCACCTGAAACACAAACACACCCGTCAATGAAACTAACTGTTGTTTAGATTACAGTCTGTAGTAATGACACCTGTAATGTTTGTCCTTTCAAAGTTAAAACTACACTGAAGTCTTTGGAAACATACTGACTTTCAAATCACAGGCTCGGGCTATTATTTAAAAAACAAAAACAAAAAAAACCCACAGACACACACAAAAAAAGAAAATGAATTAAATATGTGTGACGACGTACCTTTGTGGTGAGGGAAGGATAGCTCTTGTTGACCTTCCTCAGTCCGTCGAGCATTTTCGGCAGCTCTGATGGATTCACAGGCTCGACTGCGATCTTGATGACTGATGCTGTGTTGAACTTCAACGGCCTAAAAATCTGAGCCTGAAAGACAGAGTTTGGAAAAAAATGAGAATCTGGATTTGACTCTTTTTAAAATTGATTTTAAGACGTTGGACGTATTTTTCTGCCGATCTCCCACCTCTTCGTTCCCTCTGGGCTCGGTGATTGTGGCGGTCTTGACGATTGGCTGGTCACAGCCCTCAATGAGAACCCAGTTGCCGGCAGGAACTCGATTCACTTCAATCTGATACCTAAAATAGTGGAATGAATTGAAATTTTGAAAACCAATCCCTGATTGGTTCCCTGTGACAAAACAAATAATTCAAGCTTTAAAAGTATACCTGGCCACAGAAATCCAGAGACGCCCCACAGTGCAGACCTGAGAGTCCTCCTCATCTTCAAGTGTGTAGTTCTCTCCCAGGACCTTGACGGGCTGACCTGCCTGAATGGTCCCGCTCAGCACCCGACCGAAAGCATGGAACTGAACACCATCCTCTGTGCTGTACATCTTAGTGGTGTGGCACATCAGAGGACCCTGAGGGCGACAGACATGACGTGAGAAGACAAGAGGAATGATGAAGTACAAAGTGTTAACTTTTAGTAAAACATATTAATTAACAACTTGTGCATTTCGAGCCATTCAAGAAGCCTTTGACTTTATTTGCATCAGTACCACAAAGAATTCCACTGGAAGGAGATTGCCACCATTAATAATTAACTGCTGCATCTTTACAGCAAACAAACCCGACCTTCCATTAAACTTACATCAGGATCACACTCTGCCATGATCTCCCCCAAGTCTGAGTCGAGACCTCCGGTGTAGGTGTGCTCGATCTTGTTCCTAGCACCCTCTTGTGGTGAAGGAATGTGTTGCACACACATGTCTACAAAGCCTGCAGGAAAAGCACCCATATTTTAATATTTGATGTACTGAAGATATGAGAGTCATTGCACTTTCTAAAGAATGACCATTAATCTACAGATTACAGTTACAAGATGCAGACAAGCTAATAGTTAGTGGCTGTAGTTCTATTACTGCTTTATTGATCACGCACCCAAGCATACAAGGCTGTATAGTATTTATTTATTTTTTTAAAAAGAAGAAAGAAATACTAATATATATATATATAAACAAAACAAACTAAATCAGGCAATACCAGTGAACTCTCCAAAGAAGCGATTACAGACGAGCCTCAGCAGGGGTCTAATGTTCAGCTTCAGCTCCTCCTTAGTCAAGTGGATACCCAGCTCATCCAAAACTCGAGGGAGAGACGTGTCCACATCTCCAACCACCTAGGCACAAAGAGGATTTAGGTAAGGATTACACACAGAGCTTTGCGAGTTCATCCCGCCCTGCCTGCAGCCAGAATGTACTGAGCTACCTGGTTGTGCCTACGTTTAAAAAAAGAAATAACTAAGACTTTACATGCAACGAACCTGTGAGAGGATCTTGTAGAGAGGCTCCAGAACAAATTCCACAAAGCTGCGCTGGGAGTTACTACTGGGAGCTTTTTTTGTGAACTTGCGACTAAATTATGAAGAGGATAAAAATTGTTGTAATGGTTGTAATAGTAATAATAGTAATGATGTATTAAGAGCATAGTTGCGTATCTTGTGACAATCCACACTAGCTACTCACGTTTTGGGGTTGAAATAAATGTCTCCCCAGAGCCTCTTGGCAAACTCATTATAGTTGATGTCACCTACAAACAGAGAGAGAGAGAGAGGGTAAGAGGATACTGTGCACACTGTATAAAATAACAGAGTCAAGCCTTTTTGTATGGCTGGCATGAAAGTCGAAGAATTGAAGACCCCCAGACTGAACTAAGACTCTTCAGTTCTGACATTTGTTTTTCAGGCTTCCCGAACCATTTTAAAAATCAAAATCATGCGTGTTAAGATTTTTTTTCAAGACTGAAAAATATCAAAATGACATATTATACTCCAGCTTTCAATAAAAGCCATAAACACTAGTTTTACAACCTAAAAGCCCCCTAACTTCAGAGGATTTGGTATGAAGTTTTGCAATCTTATGTTTTTAGCTTATCGAATCTACTTTTAAAAAAAAATTCTGATTTTATCAGAAATCAGAAATTATTTAATTCATCAACCATGTATGTAAACAAATAAAATGTTTCATTTAACAAAAAAAACAACACAACAAACTGACTGAAATAGATAACTGTATAAGGATGCCATGTTTTTTATGCATTTACATATTTAAAATGAAGTAAATTGGGTCAAAATAGCAGAAATATGAAATGTTTGTTATTCACACAAAGCTTTATGGTTAAAAGCAACAATATATTAATACTGCCGTAGTGAAGCACTGATTTCACTACTTTATAAGCTCAAAAGTCACCTCACCATAGGTATCTGAGTAGATCTTTGCAAAGGACCCCAGGGTGAAACAGATGCTGTACTGAGAGCTGGCGAAGCAGACATTTCCAAGGAGAGGAGACACCACCAAGTTCTCATCTGTGGAATATGTGCTGAGAGGGAAGAGAAATAGCAAATCAGCAGCCAATGTCACAGGGTGGTCAGTTCCAGATTAATGTGGCTTTCCTTTAAAAGAAATTCTTGCTGTGACCATGTTTACTGCCTGACAAAATAAAGAGTCCTACTATTTGTCAGCAGCGCAGTCCTTAACCAAGCTTCACACTTCTTCATAGCACCAACATATCATGTTAGAAAATATTTAAACCTAGTGACTTAACATACACCAAGACAATAATATTTATCATTAAGAAATATTTCCTTCAGTCACTGCTAGCGAGGGGTTCCCAATATTACCTCAGCAAACCATTGACCTCATCTACGATGTGGCGAAGTTTATAATAAGCATCTGTGGGCGGCAGTTTGAGCTCCAGAATGAGACGATCAACCTTGTTGATGCAGATGGTGATCGCCATTCGCTCTTGAACCGCGTGCTTGATCAGACGCTCTGTGTTCAGCATCACCTGAGCAGAGATACACAAATGTCTGTGAGATCTATGGACAGCTGAAGAACACATGTATAATAAAAGAAAAAGATTTAGATAGTGTTGGTTTGGGAGGACCGCAAATAGCAGATGACTCACTCCTTCTGCTGCATCTATGAAGAGGACAACGCCATCTGAGAGGCGGATGCTAGACGTGACCTCGTCAGAGAAATTCACGTGGCCTATGGGAGGACGAGCACAAAAGTAGACTTGTAAGTTTTTATGTTTTTTGTCAAACCTCAAAATATACATCTAACAACTGTACCCAATGTGAACACAATACCTGGTGTATCCATTATATTGAAAAGGTAGGATTTTCCTCTGGAGTCAGGCAGGACCATTGTTACTGGGGTACTTTTGATGCCAACTCCTCTCTATAAAAAATGGCAAAAGCAAGAGAAACATCAATACAGTCTTCTAAAGAAGATATTCAGGGTGAAATAGACTCTGGATACTTATAAATTTTGTTACAATAATTTAGTAATGAATGCTATGTAGCGTTACGGCAGTCAAACCAAGCCACTCACCTCTTGTTCGGTAAAGAGGATGTCTGTGTACCGGAGCTGAAAAAGTAAAATAGATGATGTTGGTCTCAGCTGTCATATGCAGCATTTATGGATAACAGAGTGCAAACATTTTGAATTATTGTACACAACACTCACATCCACATCATCTCTCTTCCTGATTTCTGGGTGTGTCTGCTCAATCAGGCAATCCACAAAACAGGTCTGAGTGGAATAAACACATTCATTAGAATCCCCTGAGCCACAGATGACTCTAAAGTGCAGCCACGTTATTAGCATATGCTCCAAAATGTTCCAAATCTGTTCAATTTTTCATCTTAGGAACACATGTTCGCTTGGCTGCATGCTGGAGAAGAGCCATGACATGAAAAAGCATATTTAAAGAACCCTGAGCCCGGAGCAGGAATAAGGCCGACTCTAACCTTCCCGTGGTGAAGGTGACCGCAGAGGGTGACGTTACGAATCAGCTCTGGCCCGTCCATCAGATCGGCAAGAAATCTGGCAAGGGAGAAGAGGGTTAATGCTGCTTGCTACATGTAGATGGACTAACATGTAAAGAGTATTACATGAGATCAGTCTGTGAAAATCTGAATTGCATTTTCAGATGCAACAAAACCCTTGAAAAATTACTCACTCCATATCGTAAACTGTGGCAGGCAACTCCTGTTCCATCAGGGTGAACTGCTTGTTCTTCACAGGCTTAATGATCGGCTCTGGAAGGAGTAAAGAGAAAATATTGTGTACAGAATTATGAAAAGAAGCATTTTAAGACTGCACTCCTTGATTATGTTCATAGTACAGTGAAATTTCAGTCTACCGTTAAAATACATCTGAAAATACAGAGAGTGAACCTGAATGTTTTCAAAATATATACGTTTAAGTTTAATTTTGCCCAGTATTGTAACAGAGGTGTACTATTGCCCCCCTATCCATCCATCTATGTTCTTCCACTTATGCTGCTTCCTAACAAACCCAAATTCACTGTTTAGTTCAGCTCAACCAAGATGACAAGACCTTTGGGATTTCTCGTGAGTGACTACAGATGTAAGCATGATTGGTCCTCATACAGTTAAAACGATGGGCATCTGTTACGTGACAGAAGTCTAAGCTAATTTCTAATTTTCCTATTATTTTGTGTAGCTTGTTGTTTTTATACTTGACTAAATTAAAACCCATTTTTAAAACAAACAAACATTAATCGTAGTGCTGGTAATTTTCTCTTGAGAGAAGGCGAAAACCTCTTTTCTGTATGTAGAAACGTTGGATTTTGGTCAACAGGGTTTATCTTTTTTTAATCTTTAGTTAAATTCAAGCAGCCCTACCTGTAAGTGGTTGTGTATCTTCCTCCTGCACAATAGTTTCCACTTCAGGCCCATAGACCTCCTCTGCTGTAGGATAGTACTTCTTGTCCTCATGCAGGACCACCTCCATGCCAGGAACATCATCATCTGCATCCGCTGGCTCATCCTCGTCATCTTCATCCCCCTGCAAATTGTAAATACCACAAACTCATGTACACACACTGCAAACACAAACTTCGGTATTACCTGGTAATTGCTGCTGGTTCTTGAGTGTTAAGCATACCTCGTCGACATCTCTGTCCTCTGCATCCAGGTCGTCGTCGTCGTCGTCAGAGTCCAGCTCTGGACCAATGTAGTTCCCAAACTCGTCATACAAATCAGCCTCCATATCGCAGAGAACTAAATGAGGGGTGATTTATCAATGAGCAAGTGCATTTGGTGGCAAAGTTCATTTTATGAATACGATCCACTGTAGCACACAAATGCATCGCATAACGATTCAGCACAAAAATATATAGGAAAGGGAAAAAAGACCTGCCATTTAAAATGTATGATTCTGCTGTTTAAGTTACTAAGTTATCAACAACACATCAGTAAGTTCTTCACTAGAAAATGAAATTTATATGAATATGTTAGCTTTAGCTTGTTTTGGTCTGCCAGTGGCGGTCAACGTTCATGAGAAAGTATATACGACTATAAGTCACCGTTACAACGAATGCTAACGCTAACCGCTGCACAGCATGCAAGGACTAGGTTCAGTTACTTTTATAAAATTCACTCGAGTTATTTATCCACAGAGAATCAGCATAGAAAATGTACCATGACTAAGATTGTTTCCGTTTGATATAAGCAGCTATTCTCTTACTGACGACACTAGCGGTCCTAAGACGACCATGCTAGCCGGCTAGCAAGCACAGAAATTAATGGCTTGAAAGCGACGTTTGAGTTACGTTGTTGTTTTCCAGAGATTTTAGTTAAAGATAACTCAGTACTGCTAGATACACGTACCTGTATCCTGTAGGAATCACTTAATTATCGATTTCAAGCAAAATGAAAGTTGTATTTATAATCAGAGGAGAAAATATTATTCAAAGACCGCCATGCGCACCAGACGTTTCCGTCTTTCTTCTTCAACTGTTTAATATGAAGGCGGTTGGCAATCGATGTAAAAGCTCACTACTGCCCCCATTTGGGCTACAAAGCCACTACTTCCACTTTTGCAAAACGAAGGGTTTGCTACGTCGCTTCACCATCCGGAAATTACACTTCAAAAATAAAACGTGTGTACTCACAGAGCATTTATGTAATGACTTGTTTTTATTTTTTATATCTGCATTGACGTTCGTGTGCAATTGTTGCCCTCAGGTGATCATTACATGTAACTACAACTTCCTGAGTTATTTTGATAATTACTTTTAGAATATATTAGCCGAAAGACTCAGAAAAACGTGTTGCACACATAAATCTTAATCGGTGACCCAATAGAATGAAAACCTTAACGACATCGCGTATGTACTTACACACTTTAGCCACAAGAGGGCACTAGACACGTATGAATATGGTCGTGAGGAGATAAAAAGGAGATAAAAGCGAAGACATATATTGTAATATTTTGATACACTAAAAGGTAGGCATACCTTCTAATAAAGAATGAAAATTCTTTTAACAAATATGAAAGTACAAGACGCCATTATAGGAAACATTTAATTGGTTTATTGGGTTTTAATGTGGCTTTCATGTGTTATTTCAAGCCCGTTTTTAATTGTGTTCTCTTTCAAATTACTTTGTAATTGTTATGGTATGCAAATTGTGTGTGCATGTGTGTTTGTGATAAGAGTTAAAGCCGTCTAAAATGTCAGACGAGTCATAACCTAGCAGTTGTCAGCGTTGCAACAGAAAATGTGACACTATGGCCCGCCTTTATGAATGATATCAGGGAAAAAAAACAAAAAAAACAGTTCACTGCTCCTCGTGGATCTTGGTAATGTGATAAAACGTACACAAACACAGTTTCAGTCGATGGCTTTATTCCTGCTGGTGTTTAGTTTTCAGTAGGCGAAGCCTACCCAATAAAGACAGACTGATAAACATTAACACATACTCTTGATACATGGTCATTCATACAGTTCTCAATTAGACAGAGCGTAAAAAATACTGTTTGGTTCGTTTCAATGCCCTTTGCCATCAGATGGCAGCTTACTCTGAATTTTATTTATTGAATTTAATGTTGCATGTTCAAAAATTTGCAATTTGTAATAAAACAGTTATAACTGCTATTCAGGAGCACTCAAATCAGTTGGTTGATATACTTGTCATGTTATTGATGACATTTTTGACTGCTGCAGTGATTCCTCACACCACTGACCCAGTTTAACATTTACAATCACTCCATGGTCCACACTGAAGGATATTTATTAATCAGATGCTCTCAAACTTTAGTTATACTGAAATATGCTTAAATCATTACATTTTTTCCACTTTGGGTAACAGCTGAGGACGTGATGTCTAATGATTAAACCGAACTTCTATTTCAGGCCTGGGGAACAAAAACGTGAGATTCTGGACTGAGGCACGTGCTGCATGCAAGATAGACACAAAGACCCTCGCAGATGGTACAAATTATCTTATTGCCTTTATTTTACCTGAGAATATGACTTAAAGTGTCAGCTGGCCCCTTGATTACCCCTCTCTGTGCTACACTCTCTCTCTCTGTCTAGGTGTGTGACCCATTAATCTGCCACCAGTTTCCGGAGCCGCTGCACCACATCCTCCGCGCTCACCCAAGGCACCGTGACAGCCTTGAACTCCCCTGGCTGGGCTTCGTGGGTCTCGGTGATCAGCCGGTGCATGGGGAAGTCCCTCCGGGGGAAGGCCACGTCCCGTGGACCGAGGGAGAACGCGGGGCAGAAGTCATTAGCTCCATCCCCGACGTAGAAGATCCTCTGGTACGGGCGGCCCCGCTCCTGCGTCCTGCGGGCCACGTAGTCCCTGACGACCACCTGCTTGCACATGTTGTCTGGGCATCGGGGGCAGTCGTGGGAGTGGAAGGGCCGCAGCACCAGCCGCCCGTCCTTGTTGAAGGTCGCGGGGTTGGAAAAGATCCGGTGGAAGAGCTGGCGGGCCCCGGCGCGCCGGAGCCAGCACTCTATAAAATAGGTGTTGGCGTCGGACACGAGTATCACCTCAAAGTCCTTCGCGGGCCGGTTGCGGAGGAACTGGAAGAGGTTGAGCATGCCGGGTGTGGCCGGTATCTTTTCCATGACGCTGCGTATGTCGCTCTCGGTGACGCCCTGCTCCGCCAGGTAGGCCAGGACCCGGTGCATGTATTCGTTGTAGCGGCCGGGCTGATAAGTGTCCGTCAGCCACCCGGGAAGGTGCTGACCCGGGGCGGCCTGCACCACCATGTCATCGCTGGTTTCATCCACGATGGTCTCGTCGAAGTCAAAGAAGATCAGGAAGCGCTTGTCAGGGGAGATGTGAGCTGGGTGGGAGGCCATGATCTCTGAGCGCCTGGGTCTCTGGGGTTCCTCCTCGCCTGGGGGATGGGGTGGGACATAACAGCAGTTGAAGATTGAATCCCCCATGATTTACTACGCCACACTTTTTTATATTGCCAAGTGGCATCAAATCTCCACCCCCGCTCTTCTGCTCTCCAGCATCCCACGCAAGGCAGGCCGCGGTGACCTTCTGGGAAACATCAATGCAATAAAGGAGGGTGTGGGGGTTTGGGTGGAGGCAAACAAGTCAAATATAGATTTCACAGCAATAATATAATTTCAATGAAAAGACACGAGAAAAATCTATAAATCTATCAAGCAGCCAACCAGCAGCTGTGTCAGACAAGAGGCGGTAGCAAATCGTGTGTGTGTGTGTGTGTGTGTGTGTGTGTGTGTGTGTGTGTGGGTGTGTCTGTGTGTGTGTGTGTATGTGCGCGCATCAGTCGTCAGTGCCCAGGGTCTCCAGGCCAAGGACAGAACCGGTTCCAGCGATCCATAC
>VOQK01027590.1:0-11404 GCA_015052645.1 Benitochromis conjunctus
AAAATAACAAATTCCAAGGATTATTCCTGTGTAAATATATGATGTCTCAGGGTTTGTTTGTTTTTTTTACAAAAAATTGTTGTGTTAATTCCTAAGATCAAAAACTGTGGAAGTAAAGTCCATGCCACCATTGCTCTATACTGCACTGTCGTCTGCATTAGATTAGTTCAACAAGGAGGTAACAAAAACCGCCTGTCTGTCGACTGGAGCGTAGAGTATTGATGTACATCGCAAAAAAAATAACAGTTTGCTATAAAGAATTTGTGGCGCTTTTGCTGTAATGATTTTTCTAATAACATTAACTATGGAATAATTGAGCTTTTTACACTTAGCCAAACCAGCCTTGTGTTCATTTCTCTAACATTTGTACTAAATGTACTTGTACTAGTCTTCTCTTGGTTGTTTTTACTGATTACTGTACAAGATAAATTTTAAATAGCGACGTGTATTCATGTCCATGAAGCCTGACCAGTGCTGGAAATGTGTTTTCTCCACTAGAATGGGCCAAAATAAAAAGTTATTCAAGTCAACTCATTCAATTCCAAGTGATGTGATTCAAATTCAAAATGTCAATGCAATTATTCAAGTTGATAAATTAAACATTCGATATAAATGATTCAAACTCTCCATCTAGTAATTCATTTTCAAGGTCCCCAGGCATGCATTTTTTTTGCCCATCTATTTGCCCTTTACAGTTACATGACCAAATAAATAAATAAAAGCCGAAA
Source organism: Benitochromis conjunctus (assembly GCA_015052645.1). Classification (NCBI taxonomy): domain Eukaryota; kingdom Metazoa; phylum Chordata; class Actinopteri; order Cichliformes; family Cichlidae; genus Benitochromis; species Benitochromis conjunctus. The sequence goes on from VOQK01027590.1 coordinate 729, forward strand.
AACAAGCTAATCAATCTCCCAAACATTTAAATGTTGCACTAAATGTCTCTCTTTCTGTCTAAAATATGCGTTCAGCATACACTGCGTTTGAGTTTACTTTTATTTTTTTAAGCACTAAATAGATTTAGATCGATTTAACTTGTAGCTTTATGCCACAATCAAGCGCTGTGTAGAGTTAATTTTACCCCAGTTGTTACTCTGGCTGATAGACCTGTTATTTCATTGACTGATGGAAGAAAAGGATCAGGATAATGTCTGACACTTGCCGGCGTCTCCCTCCATCTATCATTTTAAATGTCAGATGCCATGGTCTTCTGGGGGAATGAATGGAGGTTTGATTGGCATCGACCTTGTTTCGCTTGAATAATTATGAATGATTTCGGTATTAGTGGCTACTTTCAGCATAAATAATTCAGAAGTGAGTTCTGCTGTGTTTTGGTCCGGTGCTCATTTTGTTCGCCTGGTTCAAGTTAAAAAAAAAAAAAGCTGTTTAATAAGATGACAATGTTCATAAACGCTAAATGAAGATTTTCCAAACACATTTTAATTTTGGTTTAAACGCTTTACTCGAGGTCTGAGACCGATGAGGTTTTTATTTTGAAAGGCACAGCCGGATGTGGTGTATTTGATGAATTAAGATGACTTGACGCAGTGGTAGGCAGGGCATCGCTCCATGTTGCGGCGCTGCGTGGCACTGGGCACTGACTGTCTCTGTCTGCTCCACACGCACACATACACGCAGACACGCGTGACTTTAGTTGTGAATGGCCCGGACGCCTGACACGCTGGGTGGGCGAGAAGCAGCCGTGAGTCCGGCTCTGCTACCTGCTGCAGACCGAGCTTGCGCCGGGAGCACCCAGGGGTGTCGCTACTGTGACTTCAGCCTGCGTTTGGACTGAATGTGGCCGCTTTGATCGGTGCAGTTATTTTCGGAGTCTCTGTAAGCTATTTCGGAGCGACTGGAAACACGCAGACTGGTAATTTGGAGTGAGGAGCCGCACGGAGCGCTGCAGCAGCAGCAGGCAGACGGGGAACCGGAGCAACAGCAGCAGAGAAGAAACGACTGTGATGCCAAAGCTGGTCAGAAAAACAAAGGTTCAAGTCTAGAAAAGGTAATCCATCCCTTTCTGAGCTGCACCTATTGCCATTTTAAAGTTTGATTATGCCTTGAATGGAAATGTCTTAGAAGTGTCATGCTCCTGCAGCAGCCGATCTATAACCTGTAATGCCAATATCTCTCAGCCGCTTACAGGGAAAGCCAAGCCATTCAAGTAAGCCAATAAAAACCCAGCGTAGTGTTTAATGAGATAGACTTAGCTGTTCCTTTGTACTCACTAACAAGCAGCCCCCCCGCAGCACATGCGATTCATTTACTTTAATATCAGAACTTTGAAGCACATTGTTGTGTTTTCCTCTAACATGAAATGATTTATTGCTTTAATGTATTGATAGGCTTATCAGTTAAAGACCAGGGAGAGGCACCACAGACCTTGCTCTCTCTCTCTTTAACAGGGTGAATTGGTTTTAAAAGTTAGGCCTATTATCTACTCAATTACACAAATATATTTATCTTGCATGGAGAGTAGATTACACACATGGCATCTTCTTCCAACAGTCTCAAGGTATAAGGGGGTTGCCCACCCACCCAGCCAGCAGGCTGTCCATAAAGCGAAGAGGTATATATGAAAGAAGCTGTTCTTACTTGTTCTATGGCTCCAGGCCAACACCTACTTCACAGCACAGCCTATTATCTGACATCTGGTCCTTCTCTACAGGGACTTATGTGGTAATAGTATGTTTCAGCAAAGGCAGCTAATCTGTGTAATGCCTGTTGTTTGGAAGGGGAAAACGCTTATTTCCCTATGATCACCATTCAGCACTTTATATGGAAGAAAGTAAGTCTGCTTTGGATGGTGAAAACTTCACATTTGTTGTTTCACAGTTTTACGGCTCAGATTTTAACACGGCGAAGATCTGTAAAAGGCTTCACGGAGGAAAATGTCATTTTTAGGCCATATGGTTTACACACAGTTTTACAATTGCAAGGCTCCGCTTTAATAGCGCCAGAGAAGTGCTGTGATAAAGCATTTATCAGAAAAATAGACTGCAGACTAGTAAGATTCGGTTCCAGCACTCATGCTTTTTGTATGAGGCTGCAGATGACTGCTGTCTCGCTGTGCTCTGCTATTCAAGTTCTTGGTTGTCAGCTCGACTCACCATAGATAAAAGACAGTCATCCTCAAAGCGTTCTCTCATCACATCAGCGACATGCGCTAGTTTTGCTTCTCTCCCGCTACCCCGCTCCTCACTCACATATGTGAGTTCACACACAGTGTGGAGGTTTTCCATTATGAGATCATGATGTTTTTTCTTTTTTTAGCCCACCAGCCCTAAACTTTTTTGTCTTTCCATGCTTATCTCTCCCTGCTTGGAGGTGGGGGGCCAGTGGCAAAGCCTTGTTTTCCACAGTCCAAGCCAACACAGTCCCTCCGTTCTTCCTCACCGACCGGTCAAAGGTCAAAACAAAAAGGCTCTGCTGTAGCAAAACGATTGCTCTGCACCTTAAGCTGACACAAAACAGCCCTCAAGTCCTTCGCTGAACTCAAGACTTGGAAATAAAACACGTCGTTTAATTAAAGCTAACCATAAGAGGCTCCCCTCTAAAACTCTGTTAGCACTGTGAAAGTAATTTATTGTAAAGAGTTAATAATTTTCACATTTAGTGTATCATTAATCAGTCAGCCATGCTAGAAATTGAATTTACACGGAAGATAAAATCTCACTTTTCCTCTTATTTGCATCTCGGTGAATAATTCTTAATAGAAACGTGCTCACGAACACACTAAACACATTAACGCCTATGCTGCTGATTGAGATGTTTACCTTCTTCCACTGCGCATCTGTTGGGTGGATGGCTTACATCCTGGTATTTATAAAGCGGTAACTATCCATAGAGGCTCAAACAAAAGGGTGGATTGTCAAAACATGTGATTTCATTGTAAAACATGAGTGGTAGTGTTGTTGGCTTACATTGAGCGCGTTATATTTACATATGGTGAGTTTCCCCTTTCGCAAAACCTGCCATACTGCACTGCTGTTTCTGTATAGTGTCCATATGTTCGACACACTTGAGGAGAGAGGGGTGACAAAGTGTTTTCAGTGTGTGGTTTAAATCCTCCACACTGGTACATTTAATCTGAGAGAGATGTTTATACCGAATGCTTTACCACAACACGCCAACACAATCGCTCATAGTAAAAGTCTTATAATCTTAAAAAAGTAAATCCACACTATGATTTGTGTGTGTGTGTGTGTGTGTGTGTGTGTGTGTTTTTGCCTTAACTAAGCAGCACCTACCAGGGCTGAGAAATAAAGTCAACATTAAATTGGTAAAAACAACAAACTGCAGTTCCACGAATGACCAATGAGCTGATCCTCAGTCTTCTGTGTTAAAATGCTCAACTTGGAGCAAAAATGAAAAAATGAATGTATTTTTTTTTCACTAATTTAACCTGTATTAAGACTTAAAGTCATGTAGCTTCTTTGATAGGTGGATCTGCCACAGGTGGATAGCAGCCAACTGTTTGGAGTCATGAAAATCCACCTGATGAATATACAGAATTTGTGGAGTCTATGCATTTTGGACCAATTTTAATGCAATTTTGTGACGACTTTAATCAATTAACCCTTTAAAGCCCAGCGTATCGTATTTGATACACGTGTTTTTGTGAGTTTTTGAGACTTCTACATCATCGGCGTGACTTTTTTGTACCCTCAAGAAATGATATAAATGGCATGACACATTTTTAATGACTAAATTGCAAAAATATGTTGCAATTCAGCTGCAAAAATAATACAAATGAAAACTCATATATGCAGATTAAAATTTGATATATAGTTTTATATATTTTGTCTAAAGGCTCAACAAACACTCCATTATTAAATTTATTAGATTTCTGGCAGTTATTTCCTGGTTCAGAATGCTAACTTTAGCGGCCATCTTGAAATTCATGCATGTGGCTGTTTTGAGGCCCTTGTCTAAATGAATTTCAGTGATCTCAGGCACATAAAAATGCATGTGTGGCGTTGCTTGTCAAATACAATAAAAACTGCTTCAGAAGACTTTGCACCGAGATGATGTTTATATGGTTTCAGTTTTCCTGCAGTTAATGCTTCTACTACACATGCGCACAGTTTTACAACATTACAGCTGCTTTGATTGCTCAGACCATTAGTACAACAAGGTGATTGGATAAGCCCATTTGGGCTTTTGATCGGCTCTTTTGGTGGTTCGAGTGGGACAAATGCCTTTCAGATGAGATATTTCTTTAGGATTCTTTGAGTGCCATATCTCCTTTTTATGGAATTTCAGTGGTACATTAGTGTTGTTATAGAGTATAGTGTTGTTAGACTTTAAAACAGTAGTGCAAGGTTATGTCGCGTTGGTTGCTGCCATCTTTTGTATACAGATTTTGGCTACATATGACTAACTCGGGTTTTACAGCCAAGTAAACCTTATATTTACTTTGCATATATAATAAGCCAGGCTCATATTAAAAATACATTTTTTTTTTTTTATTTTTTTTTTAAAGGATTTTGTCCTTCTCATTGGAGTGTCATATCAGACTCTGTTGTAGGGCTTGGACAAATAATACATGATATAGTTTAATTTGGAGTCTAGGACTCTAGTCTCAATACATTTTAATGCAATTCAGCTGTAGGACATTTTTACAGAGGAGGTGAAATTGACTTCTTCTTAACCAGAAAGCCTCTTTCTAGTAGAAGTGCGATTATCGATCTTTTCACCTAATCCCTCGGCTGAAATGCTTGAGCACATTCGTATACTGTGGGTCAGCGAAAGTCAGCCTTGGAAATGTAGAAAATCACTGTTTAAATCGGGAGAAGACGATTCAGATTGAGGCAAAGTGGGTACATGGCCAAGCAGTGCTTCTTCATGAAATATTACATTGAAGGTAGAAAACATTAGTGCAGAGCACCTGCCACCCCCACCCCCTGAAGTACAGCTTTTCTTTATTTTACGATTTAGTAATGTATAGACATCTGACTAACTCCTGACTTTAAAAGAAGCTGGAGTTAATTAAGAGGCTTCTAACCGCCTGAGAATGTTCGACTGTGCTTTCAGATATGAAAAGGTCTGTTGTTTAATGAGGTAAAAACGGCTCTTTTGATGTGCATCCAGGAGCGAGCCAGACACTACTGGGTGTTGCTCTCTGAGTCTTATCAGCCCTGAAAATGTGAGATCGTTTCCTGTATGGGGAGTAAAGGTATCGTTCTCCGGGATGTTTTGATTCATTTCCCTGAGCTATGAGGAAAAATGGCACTCTTTATGCTGCTGTAATCAGGAAAAGCAGTCAAGGAAACCAGGAAAGCCTGTTGGGGGAAAAAATGCTTGGCTTTTTAGTTTTGGGTACACTGCCATTTATTTGTGTACTGTAGGATAAATAGCGTGATCATCAGTTTGGGGAAAATGTAGTGTGAAGGGAATTAAAATTGATATTTTGGCTATAATTTATTTCCTTCTTAGCCAGTAACTCAATTTATGCCCCAAGAGTGGACAAGAAAATGATATTAGAAATGCAAGGCAAAGCAAACCACAGTGAGAGCATTGCACACATTACTGTCCACAATGTGTATTCTTTGGCCTAATCTGTAACTGTCTGTTCAGTCTTCTTCTTTTTCACCTCTAACAAGGTTTCTTCTTTATTCAAATTCAGGGTGTTGCATTGCGTTTAAGCCCCTCAAGGGTAATTTGTGACTATGAGTAATGTAAGTAAAACTGACTTGACTTTATACCCACAAAAAACAGCCTGTGTGTCTCTGTGGATAAAGATATTCCAGATAGTTGGTAAAACACTCTGAAATTGGCTCATTTGGAAGAAACGATGGTGCACTGAATGAGAGACGGATTCTCCTCAGGCATGTCCCTCATTTCAGTGCGGCCCTTTGATTATGTAATAATGATGCAGAAAAGGCGTCTCCTTAGCACTTTGTACTTCCTTGTTAGTGACCAGTCTGTGAGGTAAGCCAGGCTGATTCATCTCGGTCTTTCTGCTTTTCTGTCAGGAAAAATAGTGCTGCGCCTAGCTGTAGGAATCCTTTTGTCTGGTCTTTTGCTGGGAGTCAGTGACATTAATTGAGTTCTAATGAGGATAATTTGACTCTGTGTCTCACCTACACTGTACCAATTTGCTATAAAAAATGCAGGAAATTGTATAATGTACTGTTCTTTGTGAATACAGTTGAATACGGTAAATACAGACACCTTTAAGGAGGAATGCATCAGCAAAGCTCTGTACATTTTTACCGTTGTTATACAGTCTTTGTTTTTGCCAAGGATAAAGAAAGAAAGAAATGTAAATGTTCAAATCATGAATTTATAAGTATTCAATTAAGTCTTATTGATATACCACCAAATCGCTATTATGGTTATGTCAAGGCACTTTATATTGTAAGTAAGAGAAAACTCCAGCAATTGGGACCCTCTTCCCTTAACAGGAAGAGGGTCAGCCATCTGCCTTAACCATTATTTTGGCGGGGAAGCACTGAGACAAAATAGACCCCAAAAAAATAAACTAAGGAGAGGGGTAGGCAAAAGTTAATGATGTGAAATAGTTGCATATTATGGCATGGGGAGTGAAAAGTGCTCAGACTTACTCTAATTACATCACAAGGGAACCAAGGGATGGTTCTAACTTGATCTCTTTCAACACAAAGTGGCTGTGGTCCTAAAGCAAAACAAGTACTGTTACATTCAGAATTTTCTGAAAGTACTCTGGTGGTGACATCCCAGTTTTCCTGAATCCAAAGTGGGAGCTGTCTCCACAGTAGTTGAACGCTATATTTGGAAACCCTAGGAACCATAAGTGAGCCTGTAGTCTGAGAGTGGATCGCTTCATTGGGATAATATGATACTGTAATGGTTTGTCTTTGAGGACTTTATACAAGAAGAGAAGAACAACAGAAATGTGGTGACAGGTGTTTCAGTTATTTCCAATCTGGACCGGTTGGATATGTAATGTTTTCTGTGTTCTTGTGTCTGAGAACAGTGGGACGATTTAGCTAGCAGTGGGGCACAGTAGCGATTAAACAGCTCTGCGTTCATCGTCAGTGTCGCTGTTAAAACATTGATCACAACAGCATTCCCAAAAACACGCGGCGCAAAGAGAAGAGGGGCTTCTGACAGATGTGACATCGTGTCAAGAAAGAAAAGAAACAGACTCCAAAGTACGTACACAAAGACGTGCAGTTATATTTTACAGCGCTAAAATAATAGTACAGCGGCAACAAAGCATCTTTAAGAACAATAAAAGTCAATTATTATATACAGCAGCAAGATATTGTTGTTGTATACTACAGCATTAAGCAGCCTGTATAATAGGGGTTGATTACTGTAGTTTATTGTAATTTAACAGTGAAATGTACACGTGTACTCATACGTTGGCTTTGAATAGAAAATTGTTAAATTTTCTCTCAGAAATCGACCCTCTGTTGCTGCAGTCGAAGATCAAGCGCGTCTGCGCTTTTATTTGTCACAAATAGCCACAAACGGCATACAATCGATTTCTGTGGCTTTGTTACTGCAGAAGAACTATTCCAGCAAAGCCACAATGGCAGCGTGGTAGTATTTTGGGAAATGTATTTTGTATTAAAAACAGGTCTACGATTTCATAACAGTCAAAACAGAATAGATTCAAAGAACGGTGCTTGTAAGGCTGTTTGTGTTTCTCGTACATGTTTTTGCTCGTTGCTCTTCCAGCCCGTCAAACCAAAAATACAACACTGGATCGAAGTGCTTTTTTTTTTTTTTTCTGCCATGGATGCTATACGTTATGGTAACAATAAATCAATAAATATTGATGCAATGCATCAGTATATTATAACTTGAGGTTTTCTTTTACTTAATATTCAGCTTTCCACGTTGTATTTTGTACATCTAAAAGGAGAATTTGTTCATTTGCATGAGTTGATTTTTACAGCAGTGTGGTAACGATGCACGTCCCAGAAGAGAAGGTGTATGACAACATTTGCTGTTTTAAATAAGTACAGATAATGGGGATAAATGGCTGCTTGTGGAGTCAGATACTCATACCCTCTTCTGTTGTTTTCTTTGTTTCCCTACTAAAGCCTACATCCATCATTGTTGACTTGAAAAAAATTAAGTAAATAATAAATGCACAAATAATCCTATGTCGGGGGTCACAGTCTGTGTGGGCAAAGCATCTACCGATGGGAGCCAGACATCAGAGCTAACTGCTTCTAATAATCACAGTCATCATCATCATAATGAGAATTGGCTTGTTGGCACACTGTGTTTGCAGCGTAAACAGTAAATTAAAACAATTTGGATGTAGTGGAAAGCCTCATGGGTGCCAGTAAATTTCCTCCAGAAGAATTTCAGTGTTGTTCTGGTGTTTTGGCAGCTCAGTGTGAATGTAGAGACGTGTCTGTAAATGGCCTTTAAAGTCTGAAAGATGCTGACTTGTAACAACCTGCTCAGAGTGATGTATTAGAATGAATATGGCCCAAGACCACAAGCCTGTGCTGGGATGTGTGGGAAGTCATTTCTACTGCTCTCCCTGTAGTTTGCACAGATATATCATGCTGGCAGTTGCTGCTGTGACTGGAGTCTTTGAGCTTATTTCTGCATTGCAGCCTCAATGAAATCAAGTTAATCATTTCTTGCTGGCCAAGCTTAAGGAGTACATGCATTCTTTTATGTCTGCTACCTCTTAGATTACATTGATTTACCCGATTCTGCCAAGATGGTCAGGCTTCTAGATAGAAAAGATTGGATGTGTGGCTGTATCCAATCAGTCTGCCACTCAAACTTCCTCCTGGGAACCAAAGATCCCTGTTAGCCTATTAAGCAGCTGCTTGAGTCAGCCCCAGCTGCTGATGGCAGATGAATGACAGAGTATTTATCATGCTTGAAAGCCGTGTCTCACAGCTGGAACAACAGCTACAGCATAATGCCAACAGCTTTGACTTTAAAATGTTGTCAGGAGCAACCCGTGACCTCTAGCCCCTCACTCCAATGATGTTTAGTCTTAGTGCCTTCACTCTGTCACCTTCTGTGCACACACGCCAAACACATCATCATCCAAGCGTTGTAACTCCTCTACCTTGAGTTCGTCACTGACAGCAGCTTGCGTAACTGTTAGACGATTATGGACGTCTTTGCCATCCGTCGCGAGGTTCAAAACGAGACAAATAGGGGTGAGCGCCGTGTCACCTACTTAATGTTTGTACATCGACAATGTGGCTGCCAAGGCTTTGTGTTGTGATATGTGGGCTGGTGTGAGGTTGTCAAAGAAACACTAGTGCTCTGTCGAATCTAAATAGCTCCAGTGTTGCTCTGTGTGGGGAGATGTGCCTCAGCTTTGTGATGAGAAGAGCCATTAATGGGTTAAGTTCATTATAATTTTCCAGGCATTTTTGTGTCTGTAGAACATAGTGGAGTCCTTGTTGTTAATACAGCTGCGTTCACTTGCTTTGTGTGCTAAAGCAGGGTGTGACGATAAGAGTAGGAGTGTAGAGAATAGGCTTTTTATGAAAAGTAGCATTGTTGAGAGTCCGGAGACAGAATTGTTGTCAATGATACCCTTTGTATTTAGGAACTACAATGAATAAAATACAGTAAGGCAAAGACTTCCAGTGGCTGGAGAAAACACAGACCCAACCAGAACCCTGCCATTAGGGTGCAGACCCATCTCAATCTATCTTGATACAGATACCAACTTTCTAATTGTTATATATGGGTTTGTTTTATATACATATGTCCACATAGAGGGGGTTACAGTTGTAGTGAAAATGAAAATGGCATTGTTTCTTGCCATGGCGACACTGCACCACTGTCTGCTCAGCTGTGTTCGTACTCTGCTACGTGTGACGAGTGTTTAACATGGTGGAACAACTACAGAAGCATCTTTTTTTCCCCACTATGCTCTGACAAAGAACTTTCATGTCAGTGCTTATCATACATCCAAAAGCATGAACCATGCCTTGTTTAAATGCAGTTGGTCTCCATTTAAAGATCAACTTCCTGTGCACCTCTGCATGTCTTCCTGTGTTACTTTTGCATGTCCTGTTACTGTCCATAGAAGTCCCTTTCTTACCACATGTACATCTGCAAAGTGCGGACCTCAAACTTGTCCAGAAAGTAAATGTCTGTGGTAAACATCAAACTTTAATGTTGAGGATCAGAACATAGACCCAAGAGGAAGTGGTAGGCCTTGTAGGGCGGATGAATCAGAGCACCAAGAGGTGCTTCAGAAGGCACAAAATGACCTTAAATATGACCATAGATATTTTGAGTATTTACACATTCCTGTGAGTTGATGACATTAGTTCCTTATCAGCAGTTAATAGGCTATTCTCTATTGTATTTTCTGGTTTGCCCAGTTTGTGTCACCATATCCTTATCACTTCTTTCCAGTAAACAAGTCTTCAGGTTTCCAATCCAGTTTTTGAGTTTCTCTCACTGTCCTAAACAATCCCATTCAGTATGAAATTGATGACACGAGGTGTACATTCATATTGCCTCGACAATTTATATGAAACCCGGTAGAGCGATTGAGCCTGGGGGGAAAAAAGATTCTTGTGAAGGTCTTCGCACATTGGTCTCTGTGGAGGAGTGTGTACTGTTCATTCCCCCC
>VOQK01027594.1:14857-24930 GCA_015052645.1 Benitochromis conjunctus
ATCATGTCTCTGTGTGTGTGTGTGTGTGTGTGTGTGTGTGTGTGTGTGTGTGTGTGTGTGTGTGTGTGGCATTTCATTGCTCTGTCACCAAATTGTAAAAACCATCAGAAAGAATAAGTTTCCAGTGCAAATATTAGTAAGTCAATACACAGAGAACATTCATACTGTGTGTGCGTGTGTGTACCTTTTGCAGCTCTGTGACGTACTGAGCCACCATGAAGGCTGAGAGCGCGGTGAAGCTCTCAGCGGTTGCAGCAATGTGAGAGTACATCCTCTCTACCAGCCTGGAGCACTGTAAATACACATCACTGTCTGGACCTTCAAAAAGAAAACAGAGAAAAGTGTTCATATTATTCAGATCTTTATATGTGGAAAGTAAAGATAGTCTCTTTAGACATTAAATCTGGCTTTCCAAATAAGACTTCAAACCAAGATTCTTATTTTACGTTACACAAACAAAGCTAATCATTAATGGATAAACTGGAGTGTAATACTGCATTCACACAACTGGTGAAACAGCGACTGGCTGCAGGATGTTTTCAATGAAATTTCGAGATACGAAGCTACAAATCCATGAACTGTATATAGAAGATGGACTTACCAACGGCTCATGTCACAAGCAAATTAAGCTGTTTTAGCTACTAGGTTATCTTTTAAAAGCATAGCCTTTTTGGTGCCTTGAAAGCAGATTTGATAATTGAGGGACATACTGTACTGTATCCTCCATTTTGACTCTAATTGGAGCCATAATTTGCAAATCGAGCACCACGTTGCACTTAAAAAACTCAATGAACTCATAATGAAAATGTTTAATGAGGTCACAGAGCAAAAGAGCCAAAGGGACATTTGTGCGCCGCCATTTTGGTGGCCGATTGTGCGCCTCGCAATTTTTGTAACCAGGCACGTTACGGTTGAAGAGATGGGTGTATGACTGTGTTATTTTTTTTCTTCCACTGTTTTAATAATGTAACAGTTCAGAAGCTCAGAGAGTGACAAATTATACAGAGGATAATAATGGATTGCATTTCTGTAGCGCTTTATCAGAGACCCTCAAAGCGCTTTACAATTCCACTATTCATTCACTCTCACATTCACACACTGGTGTGAGGCAAGCTACAGTTGTAGCCACAGCTGCCCTAGGGCAGACTGACAGAAGCGAGGCTGCCATATCGTGCCATCAGCCCCTCTGGCCATCACCAGTAGGCAGTAGGTGAAGTGTCTTGCCCAAGGACACAATGACCGAGACTGTCCGAGCCAGGGCTCGAACCGGCAACCTTCCGATTACAAGAACTGCCAACCCTTGAGCCACGATCGCCCCAACAGGATGTTGCAGTGATTTCCTGTGCTCTAACAGCAGTGTTAAAAAAAAAAAAAGTGACTGCGTGATGATGTTGCACAGCACACGAAGCAGCCAATGTGGTGGTGTACCCGAGGTGTACCTGCACCTTAAACTCAAAATCAAGGTGACAACAAGCCAATCTATGGGCTTTTCCATTCTGTTACTCTGTTCAGTTTCATTTACACAGCTAAAATCATTAAGGGAACACTTGATCATCAACAGCTGTGTGCACACTACAGCCTTTTTTGGGGAATTGTCTGTCACCAGTGCAGGGAAATGGATTCACAATAGTTTATGTTACCTAACTGATCAGGTGTTCCCTTAAAATCTTTGGTTAGTATATTGTTGTATCAACCTGAAAGAGGTTGGATAGGTACATCCCTAGAAATGTCCAGTTCTTATTTGCAGTCTGTGCTTCAGCCTCCATTTCTTTAATTACACAGTGAATCATTAATCAGTCATACATGTTTATTTCTGCAGATACACAAGTCTGGGGATGATATCAACAAGCACTAAATTTTAAAAAAAGAAAAGAAAAGAAAGCAACATCATGGTGCGAATGCAGCTGAAAATTTAAAGCTAAACCACAGAGTGCTCATGCAGCACTCTCATTGGTACAAAGAATAGTTCCTATGGTGACTAAGTAAGAGGTTACTGCAAACAGAAGTCTTAAATTTACATTGGATTTAAAATGAGAAATGAGCCTGTAACCTTCTCTACTTCTGGGAGGCTACTGCCAGAAGTGTTGAAACGTGCGTGGGCATGACACAAAGTTCCTGTCAGCTCCAGATTACGCAATGCAATTTATTATTCTTCAGTGATCTGCTGTGTTATTTGTCGTTGGGAGGACGGTAACAAACCACAAACCACATCTGTAGTGAATAGTGTACGCTAGTTTTTCTGTTTCCTGTTATGTCTTTCACCTACAAATTTACACTGCGCAGTCCTAACACCTGGAATGAGCTGGTTTGGCCACATTACTGAATGATATTAATGTTACCTGCGTCACCGTCTCCTCTTTGCCGACCTTCCTGCACAATAGAAGCCACTAGACGGTAGAAGACATTCAAGAACGAGGGAGCTGCGTTTAACATCACCTGGAAACGCACACAAGAAATAAGCAGTCACTAACATTTATAAATATACATAGTAATAGGTCATACTTCTGCCTGATAAAACACTGTTATACTGCGATTGCTGAAAAGTAATAGATCCTGGCAGAAAACTGCTTGTAGACTCTTCAATTCACAGAAGAGTCATTGCATTTATTCTTGAGGATTTGCACATGGCTTTGGATTATATTACTTTCCATTCACACCACACACCACTTCACGCAGAAATTAACATGAATTGTGCTCAACCCGACCTACACTGATGAATTACTGTCATATGTGTGGTAAAACATTCAAAGTAGGTCAGCTGTTACACGATTTTAGGATCTGACAAACAGAGAGCAGAGAACTAAATCCAAGTTTGGGGTTTTTTTTTTTTTTTTTTTTAAATGGACTAAGCAGTCCTGACAGATCTGTTACATCGCTTTCACAGCTCGAGTCGTCACGGAGGAGCCGTAAACTTACAGCTCACAAAATGACTGAGGTAAAAGTTGGATTCCCGCGAGAGCTACGTATGCATTTTTGTCTGTACCTTGCTCTCCTCGGGGAGACTGAGGCAGGGAAGGAGAGACGGGGAGAATATAAATGAGGAAGGGATGATGTCACCAGCTCTGGTTGGAGCTCAGTAACGGTTTCCATCGACTTAAACCTGCTCCATGCCAACCTACCCAGCCTGCCAGCTTCCCTACCTCTCCTTGCTGAGCCTCCTCCCTCACACCTCTCCTGGCATAACCCTCTTTTCCATTTTGTGTTGAAACTTCCCTCATGTATCACGTTCTCCATCTCCGGTTTTATCCTTTAATCTCTTTATCGCTTATCTTTTACTCCCATCTCTTTCTCACTCTGCTTTCCTTCACTGCCTTCCTTTTTCCTCTCAGTTGTACCTCCCCCCTCTTCCCCCCCCTCTTAGTCGTCTTTTGTCCTTGCAAACATCTGATATCACTTAGCTCGTTCATGGCTGGCTTTATTTAACACAGCTGCCCCATTTCAGACCAGCTTTGTCGCTGTAACTGAACAACAGTCAACATTTTAGAGTCAGAAAAACTGAAAAATTGCCGCATTAACACCGCCAGAGAAAAAAAGGAAGAGCGTGGGCCGGGATGTAGATGGTTCCATTTTTTCGGGATAAAATAAAGTTCATTTTTCGACCTTTTGGGTGCAAAGTGAACACTCCCAGTACAAGGCAGAAGAAGTAGACATCACTATGTTTTCCATGCAGCTGGTGAGCTGCAATATCCTTTTGTTGAAAGTGGAACTCCTTCGAGGCATCCTGTGAGCTCAGCACCACATTTTCTTCAAATCGAGGATTCAAACCAGCAGCCTTGACCTACAGAGACCTTTATACAAGTGTGTAGGTCTGATTTCGTAAGTCAGAGGCAGAGTGCAGGAACAGCTTTTATAAAAAAAAAAAACTTTTTAAAAATGTTTTTCAGCTGTATAAAGGCATTTTGTAGAAAATTATTAGAAAATTCTATATGAGAATAAATCTGCTCATTTGGCTTTTTATAATAATGTAAACGTAACAATGTAAGCGAGCAGATGCCGCTCTGGCCCCCAGATAGAATTGAGGGGCAGCAGCCCCACCCACCAACCTCCGGGTAACATACTCGCCCCCCAAGGCCCTGTGTGCATGGTGATATATTGTGAACCGTCATGACTAGACTGTAATTAAAAAGGGGGGGAGGGGGCGTCGCTGCGCAGTACAGCCAAATAAAAACCTGTTTGGTCAGAATGTAATGAATGTAGTGACAAGGAGTTTAAAGTATTTTAAGGTCTACATTTGCAAGTGACATTGGGCGGTTGCTGGATGGGAACGCAGGATCCTTGCCTGGTTTATGAAGTAGACCAATGATTGCAGAGTTCATGTTTGGAGACAGAGTCTCATCGTTCTGAATTTGAATGACCATTCTGAAAAAAGTAGGCGCTACCATAGGCCATAAGTCTTTGTAGAACTCTACTGGAAAACCTTCTGGCCCTGGGACTTTATTGTTTGAGAGATGCTGTAGAGCTTCGTGGAATTCAGATATTGAAAGAGGCGAATCCAGAGCCGCAATGTTTGTCATTCAGTTTCAGCAGATTTATATTGTTAAGAAATTCTGCAATGTCAGCATCAGAGGAATTAATCTGTGGTGAGTATAAAGCTTTATAAAAGTCTTTAAAAGATGTATTTATTTGTTGTGGATGATGAGTAATGTTCCCAGTGGAATCCTTTATAGAATGAAAAGCTGTTTTTTCAACTAAACACCTAAACTTTGAAATAAAGTCTTATTTGACATCAGAGCAGTGTGACATTTTGATCTTGTTGTCGGGACTAAAGTAGATAAACTCCTACAGTTTTCAGCAGCGGAGTGTCGTCTCACATCAAGAAGGTAATTTTGTGTTTGGAGTCATGCTGCACTTTATATAAACTTCACCTGCTGCTCAGTTATGGCTTAACCCTCTGTGGTCTAGGGCAATATGCACTGTCAAACGGAATCGCATTGCGGCCCCGCCCCATGCCACGCCCCCTTTTATCGCCGATGTCGGTGTGACGCACCGGCGCGTCCATAGACCACAGAAGGTTAAAGGTGATCTGTGTTTCTGCAGTGAATTTATTAACTGCTCATCTTTTTGCATGAAACACCAGGAGCACATAAACTCTTCAGTCATGGCTAAAAACATCCAGGTTAAACTGACCCTGCACTTTGGACACTGAAATCTAATCAGTTCATCCTCAAGTCAAAGAGAAAGGTTGGTAGTAATATTTAAATTCCCTTGAAGACATTCCAAAGAAACTTGCATTACTGTTCGCATGTCTCTGCCCAGGACACCGAGATGTTCCCAAGCCCATCGTGAGATCCTGGGGTCACCAGTCCCTAACAGATCAGCACAGAGTTAGCATCACTGGTGCCAATCCATCCATCAATTTCCTGCTCCACTCTCCCCTCACTTGGGAAAAAAACCTTGATATACTTAAACTCCTTCACTTGGAGCACCAAGTCACCCTTGACCCAGAGTGAGCACTTCACCATTTTCTAGGTCACGACCATGGTCTCAGACTTGGAGGTGCTGATTCTCGTCCCAGACACTTGAAACTCTGCTGCAAACTCCCTAAATGCACACTGAAGGTTATCACCTAATGAGCCCAGAAGAACTATATCTCCTGCTTGGGTGCAACTAGAGATTTGTGCAGGAACAGTAGGTAAGCATTTTAAACAAACTTTTTCCACATTTCCAAAGCTACTGTCATTTGTATTACAATTTGCAATTTGTGTCTATTTAAAAGCACAAAACCTTCACATGTCAACTATTTTAGGGCTAAGCAGCCATACCACACATCGTCTAAAATTTAACTGAATTAATAAGTTCTCACTTATTAAAAAACAATCCCCTGTGCCGCCCTGGACCCTCTAATACACTGCATGTTTGACACCCCTGCACCACTTCTTTCACCTGTCCCTTCATACCTGAGGATGACACTGGATGATGGCGAACAGCGCCTCATGAACAGCCAAGAAAGCTGAATGATAGACTGGTGGGGTCATGTGGTCAAGGGGGACTGACTGGAGTGCTCCAAGAACCAAAGTCACATGATGAGGACTGTTGATGTGCCCCTCCCCCTGTCGCAGCAGTGATGTCATCGACGTTATCATGGGAATGGTAAAGGGAAGGGTCAGTGAGCCGTCCTGACTGAATGATCTCACTAAGAACTGTAACACAGAAAGACAAAGACACAAAGTAAAGGTTAGATAGATGAACACATGCAAACTATGAGAGTAAGAAGCTACAAATCCAAGCCCTCCAAACATTAAAGCTATTTCCTTCACAACTCATCTTTTTTTAAAGCTTTCTGGATGTAATGAATACCAAAATACATATTTAACAAAACTGACAACAAAAGGCCGTTTCACAGCAGACATCACTTCCCACAGCAGCACAGGTGTGCCTAACAACATTAACAATGGACATGTTCATCGTATTAGAAGATCCCAGTAAATCAAGTCAGTGACAATGAGCCAGCATGCAAAGCAACAGAGTCCACATTCACAAAGCTTCCAAGTACTCGGAGTAGCTCCCAGAAATGAAATTCCAAGTGTCAATATGTTTTCTAAGAACTGAAAGTTTGAACTAAACGGTGGCAAAAATAACAGCTATTTACAAAACATCTCAAACACACAGGAAAGCCCTTAAGGAGAAAAGCCACGAGGAGTCCTGAGGATGATTTTTATGAGAGCAGAGGCCAGAGCCAATCCCACCGCCCCCCACCCCTTCTAGCAAGGACATTAAATATTTGCAGTTTGCATTTGTTGACTGATTCATGGTGTCAGCTCATGCAAAAAACACAGTCCTCAGTAAAGAGACAGGTCGAGCTGGAGATGAGGCTGGAGAGATAGATGACCTTGTGAACTATTCATGCAGTAAGATTTTGATCACGTGGTTATAGGTGACTAACGGTGATTACGTAACTGTAGAAACGAGCCACAACTCAGTGCATGCATGCATGCAGGCACGCCTCATTGGTGGGCTCTGGGAATTGGTTTAAGAAGAAGGAAAACTGTTTTCCAAACACTGGTGTAGTAGTTATTTCGCATGTTTCTATATTTTTGCAAGCCTACATTCACACACAGTTACACAGCGCTTTATTGTATGACTTAAAGCTTTCTAGCTACCACACACATACATATCCACATTCACTCGCAATACCAAGGACACTTCGGCATGCAGATTGGAGGCCCTGGAGATGGAACTACCACCTCACTGATTAGCCGATGACCTTCTCTACATCCTGAGCGGACGAAACGCTGAAGGTTAGATTGTCAGGGATGTTTATGGTCAATTTCAGTCGTGCAGCAGTCATCAAAATAGCCAATATTTGGCAGGTGAAAAACTGCACTGAGCAGCGATGAGTTGATTCTGTCCTTCCTGATCACACTAACACACACAGTGCTGTAACTGTATTATATTTGTGATGTAGATATTTTTATCTCTTGATATGTTCCACATCTACAAAAACAATTCACAGAACACTGCCGCTCTAACTAAAAACAGCTGAGCAATTTTCCTGGGTTATCAAAGTAGAAAGCAAACATACATGTACCCTTCTGTACGCCCACCACCTGCAGGAGGAGCCATAGCAATGCGTGTTAGGTGGCAGTCAAGGGTGGAGGCCCTACCAGTACAATCTCAAGCTATTGAAGCTGGCTACTAGGAGATGTAACATCACCTCTCTGGTTAGGAAGGAGCCTGAACTCATGCATGAGGTTCCGGCTAGATGCAGTCCTGCTCACCTCAACACGCAGCTTGGGCTCTGGAAGCAACTTCGGCTCTGGAAGCAACTTCAATTCATTTCAGTTAAATTTTTTCTCTGAAGGGTGGGTGATCTCTCCTTTAGAGATGGAGCGAGGAGTTTAGTCATTTGGGACTCGAAGTAGAGCCACAAGTCCTCGACATCAGAGCCAGCTGAGGTGGTTTGGGCATCTTTATTAGATTGCCTCCTAGATGAGGTACGTCCTGCCAGCAGGAGGCCCCACCGTAGACCCAGCACACACTGGAGCGCTTATAGTTTAAGTGCTTATGCTTGATTCATTTCAGACTTCTGAAAGTGTGTCGGCTCAAATTTGGGTATAAAATTGTAAAATAAGTTTGTTGTCTGCCGAATAAATAATATAATTTTAAGTTTTGAGATTTCTAAAATATTTGTATTTCTTATGTTTTTAACAGGTGGTCTAATACATTTGTTAAGCATTGTAAATAAATGTAAACAAAAATATTACAATCAGCATGTGAATTAAAGTAGTGTGTGTATTTTCACAGAGAAATCGTGACAAGCAACCACCAAAGATTTTAATAATAGTTCTACCTCTTCTTTTAAAAGTATTTAATTAGAAGATTTTATGCTTTTAAACAGGCTCTCTCTCACAATGTCGAAAAATACAGATTTGACGGATAACAAAAGCATAAGTGAGGGGATGTGTGCCTATCAGAGCACTCCGTGTGTAGTTTGAGTGGGTTGGGGGTCTTGATGAAAAGGCCAAAAGAGCATAAGTGGAAATTACAAAGAAGACACACAAAAGACTGTGGCTGTCTTTAGGTGCTGGTGGCTGTCAATTACATTTTTTTTTATTGAATAAAAGAGTCCATTCCAGCACATGGTCACTAAAACCATCACTGATAATGAGCCTGAGATCAGACTGTCACATCTCATCATCATGGCCCAGTACCTACTTGTCTTCAGTATAATGTCAATATTATACTGATTATTCTATTTTACTGGCTATCCTTTTATCTAAATTTTAAAAAACCAACTTGTCTTTTGAAGCCAGTTTATTTTCCAGTCACAGTCTCGGACTCTGGCCTCAAAACAAAGCTGGCTTCGTTTTGAGGCGTGCCCCACACCCATAGTTTGTCATCATTCCAGTGATTTCACACCAGGTGTGCAAACTGATTCAACCGTCTTTTTTTGTGAAACAAATAACTGAACAATGACACACAGCAGACCTGCAATAACAAAAAGTGTTTTATATTCTTTCACCTTGGAGGGCAGCTCCTCCTGACAGGCAGGCAGAGAAACTACAAGCGTCAAATGCATTTTGTTTCTAAAACACTGTCCTCACTCTCTACATGATGATCTGGGACATTTTGGTAGTCTGGCAGAGATTTTAATACCAATTTTTAAATTTACAACAGTTTTCCTATTTCCTATTTTCCAGTAACCATTAAAATTAGGGCAAAAATCATTATAATTTAGAACAAAGTTCAAACCAGCATGCTACTGAACTTTTTAAAAAATGTGCATACTTACAGGGGACACAACTGAACTTTAAATATGATTGAGATTAGAAAGAAAGAACAGAAGAGGCACATGTTTTTGAGCATAAACACCATGATGTAATCAACTGATATTCCTGCTGGTTCACAGCCTCCACCACAGCATCTCTGCAGGTGCAGGTGGGGGCACTAAGAGACCCAGGCAGCACTTGACTTGCACGCCTCAAGAGACCCGCATGGAAACCACTCGGGAAACAAAGCTGACAGGCAGCTAACACCGAGCACCGCCAGAGGCTGTCCAGTCGACTGACACTGGCAATGCAGAGAAAAAGGCAGCTGCAGGCAGCAGTTAATAAGCCTTCCAGAGGTTCAAGCATATCAAGTTGACTACAGTCTCTCTTACTGTCTTTAATGTGCATTTAAGGGCTCCCTATTATGTACCTTAAAGTATATATATGTGCATGAGTAAAGTGTGCGTGCGTGTGTTTGTGTGTGTATTCTCACTGCATTAAACTCTGTATGTGGTCGAGTGTGAGTGTTTGCTTTTCTCACCACCACAGCAGATATAATCTGTGGTACAATGAGCCACAGAGCTCTGGAGCAGGTTTCAGGCAGCTGACAACAGGACAGCAGCTTAATGGTGATTACTGCAGAAAGCGCCTCCTGGAGAGCAGCAAACAGATAGAAGAGTTTGAAAAAAACAGTTAACACAGAGTATTAAACATCACAGAAATGATTATTCACTGTGGAAAAGAAATACCAAAATCACAACCTCCCATTTCTCAGGTACACCAAGAAAGCCTCTTATCTAAAGCATCGTAATAACAGCACAGAAAAATCAAAATCATACACATTCCACAGGTTTTAAGATCATG
>VOQK01027596.1:14189-25402 GCA_015052645.1 Benitochromis conjunctus
CCCCTGATCTGTAGTGTGTTGGAATGTGAGTCTTCAGCTACTAACCTACTGTGTGTGAGTTAAGATCACCTTTGTAAATAGTTGTTTAAACATTGTGTATAATTCTGTATTCACTGTATATATTGAGCACTGCAGCATATTAAGTAGGAGTGAGAAGCCCTTTTACTTTGTTGACCCTTTTTCTCATGTTTTTGGATAGGAGCATAGGTTAGAGAATTGTCTTTTGTTTGTTGTTTTGGGCACTGCTCACGTCCAGAGTTAAATAAATTGCTGCTAGCACCTTCAGTTGCCTTGTTGCTGGCCTTTCTTGGGAGTGGTTAGGGTGGGGGGAGTTGCACCTTCATGTTGGGTCCTAGTTACCCCTAGGCTGGGACGTAACACAATTCCCGTACATCAGTTGATCTTAATGCTAGCCAGCAGCAAATGACTGCTCAGCAATCTTCTACGCATCCAACTGGAATCTCATATAGGGTGTGATATTAAAGCTAGTTTAGTTGTTGTGCATCTGCCAGCTGCTTTGGATTCCACCCCAGCTCCTCCCTTAGTGCTGTGTGTGACTTAATAAATGTCATATTGGTCAGTGACTGCCACTCGGATCTGTGCTGCTGGTCATGCTGCTGCTATGGGAAGAATGCTCCCCGCTGCCCTTTCCACATTTCATAAATGCTGATTAATGTAAATTAATGCTGACATAATTACAGTTGTGTTTTGACTGTAGTGGTCCTGACTGAACCTTATTAATTACAACATTTCTGATGGTTTCTTTAATAGCTGCTTGTCACACATGCAGCAGAACAGTACGTGAGACCTCTCGTGCCTTATGGCGGTGGACGGTCTTCTCGGATCCTCTCGGTAAATCAAAACATGCATGTGACAAAAACACACACTCACACTCTAAAATATCTAACAGAGCAGACTCTAACACATCGAGTCTAAGACAGGTACATAAAGATGTGCCGCTCCTCCAGCCCTGCTCTGACAGTTTTACAGCTCAGGCCAAACCTCTACAGATAAAATAATACCACATCTTGACAAGAACGTTTCCTCTCTGCCGGCAAAACCGAGAGAGACAAAACAATTCAACAAAAGGTGGAAAACCGAGACAGAAGTGCTGTGCATAAAACATTTGTGATTCATTGATTACCTCAATGCTAATGCGGCTTCTAAATTTGCAGAAGCACATTTGAATGTAAATAGAGGTTACGCAGTCATTAGCAGAGAAATCACTGGTGAGACCTACGCACGAGCCAGCGAACACCCACACTGTTCATCCACTGCATGCACAGTCTCATGCTTGTGCCACAGACACATGCTCCACATGCTGGTTACCATGAGTAATACTCACATAGAGGGAGGAGAAGGGGCAGAGAAGAGGAGGAAGAGGAGGAGAGGAAGGGGGCTTAGGCAGTGGCAGAGAGCTCCCCAGGCTCCCAGGGAGAAGCAGGTTGGTGCAGTAAACGATGAGAGGGATGGGGATGGGGACAGGGCGATGAAAGGCATGAGCTGGGGGTTTTAAGGCAGTGGCTGATGATATCTCATTAGGAAATGAGGGATGGTTAGAGGAAGAAGAGGATGAGCAGGAGCGGGTCCTCACACCTGTACCAAAGAGAGGCAACAATTAGACGACAGAGAGTCGGGGAGCTATGCATGTGGAAGGAATAAAAGCTCACACCAGTGATTTCACAGGTTTTGGATTGATCATTTCCATAATCGGTGCCCTCCGCAGTAATATCACACAACACCACACAGTGGCAGACAGGAATGTAGTTATTCGGTTGAGCAGCTAGGTGTGGAAGTATTTTCCCCCATTCTAAACTCAACTTATATGTTATATAGGGTGGAAACATGCACTTCCCTGACTAGGGCAATGATTTTCCATCAGTCTGACTTGGTGCGTGGTACTGAATACAGCTGCAAATGCCAGCAAGAGGTGAAAATTAGAGAGATAGCACATTCAAAATGCTTTGTGCAAAATACACATTTTACAAAAGTCACCTTTAGCTGACCTGAAATCCAAAGTTAGCATTGCAAAGCACTGCACGACCCCAATTCCCCAAAACTTGGAGTGCTGTGTAAAATGTAAAGAAACCCACAAAGCAAAGGTCTGCAAATCTCACAAACCCAGAGAAAATATAACAAATGTTTAAAATGAGAAAATGTACCAATTTAAACAAAAAGTAGGGTCATTTTGAAGATGATAGTAGAAACACATCGAAAAGAAAAAGCTGGGAAGTTGGGAAGGGGCCATGTACACCACTGTGTAGTATCCTGTCTTCTTTTAACAAGTCCACAAACATCTGGGAACTTTTTGAGACCAGATGCTGGACTTTTGGGAGAGGGATGTTGTCCCATTCTTTTCTGATTTATGAATCTAGCTGCTCAACAGTCCTGGGTCTTCTTTGTCATATTTTTTTATTTCATAATTGACCAAATGTTTTAACTTAGTAAAAAGTCTGGACTGCAGACAGGGCAGCAACTGGACTTCTCAGCTATGAAGCTGTGCTGTTTAATAGATGCAGTAAGCGGTTTAGGATTGTCTTTCTAATATTTAAAAGGCCTTCCTTGCAAAACCTGTTTACACCTTTCAGCACTGATGATGCCTTTTGAGATGTGCTATCTGCCAGTTACAAACGCCTAATGCACCCCCATACAATCAGAGATGCAGTTTCCATTCTTTACTCCAAAGAATGCAGTGTCCATGTTTTCCAAACATAATTTCTGTTCGTCTAACCACAGAACAATTTTACACTTTTCTTTAGTCCATTTGAAATGAGCGTTGGTCCAGAGAAGACAGCTGAATTTCTGGACCATGTTCACATATGGGCACTTTTTTGCATGTTAGTCCTTTAACCTATATTAGTGGATGGCACAATGATCTGTGTTCACAGACAAAAGCTTTTGGAAGTGTTCTTGAGCCCATGCAGTGACTTAAAAGACAGAATCACACCTGTTTTTATTGCCTTGCTTCATGAAGGCCAGAAGATCATTGAACTCAGTATTGATTTTTATCCTTCTTCCTTACGCACAGAGATTGCTCCAGATTTTCCAAGTGTTAGTGACGATGTTATGTTCTATTGATGATGAGATATTCAAATTCTTCACAATTTCACATTATTCTGAACTTCTCCACAATTTGTAGACTCAGTTTTTTGCAGACCGGTGAAACCAGTGCCTATAATAACCATGTTACTGACCTGTTAACCTAGTTATTCCCCCCAAAAAGCTGTTTCTTTGTAGCGCTACTTACTTTTCCAGCCTTTTTTGCCCTCTACCAACATTTTTGAGATGTATTACTGTCATCAAATTCAAAAAGCGCTAATATTATTTCACAAAAGAATAAATGTCTGTTTAAACATTTGGTTCTCTGTGTTGTGTTTTGAATAAAATATGGGTTTATGAGATTTACAGACTTTTGTTGGTTTATTTACATTTTCACAGCATTTCAACATTTTTGTAATTTAAGGTTTTACTTAAAACTGAAAGGGTTACTGTCATTCACAGTGATGGTTATTTTAGCGCTGTAAGTTACTTAATTTTTTCATGTATCGTAAACTGTAATAACTGGACAGAACACAAAACATCGAGGCCTTTCAATTGCCTTAGAACAGCAATGCAAGTCAACTACTTTAGGAGTGCATAAATAATGTCATTCATGGCATATTACACCTACATTACCTCGCTTGAAAACAATTTGTGGTTAAATTACAAACTTGCAAACACAGAAAATAAAAGCTGCTGGTGTAGCTACAGTGAAATATCTCCAAGCTGCTGTCGCTTGGCTGCTAGCTTTCTACATGCTACGTTAGCTCTCCTGCTAGCAGCTAATGATGCATGGGTTGAACTGACATCCAATCCAGTTTTTCGAGTCAGGACTGGACTGCGCTCATGACTGAACTCCATTAGATTGGATTGGTGCATTGCTACCTGGTGACACAGAATAAATCTGCAAAGTAGAGATTAACTTTCCTTCCATAACTCAAAAATATCACAAAAACAAAATGTTTTCTTAATAAAAAACTTTCCACAGACAAGTCTATTACGTGAGAAATGGTTAGTAGATAGAAACATGGAGTACTGAGTTATTTTACTACCAAAGATGTGTGTCAGCCTTTTCACTGTCTGTTCTTTAACTAATAAATCTCCCATGAAAATAAACGAACAGCGTGGAGAGAGGACCAGGGGCTTTGTAAAAGCGTCTTGCTTTTGTACAGAAACTAACACTTAACCCCAGCCGAGGGTGTTGGTGAGATGTCCGTGTGGGACGTTTAAGTTTGTAGGTGGATGAATGTGAAAGTCTGCAGAACTTCAAAATTCGACTAATTCTTCTGAAAAGCAGAAACCTGCCAATTAGAGTGTCTGCCAAAGCTCACTCTTACAAACTTTCCAGCTCTGCAGACATCACATTCAGCCCAATGAGTCTGAAAGCATGGATGAATCTTGCTGAAAAACTGTCAAAAAAAATTAGAGTAACTGTTTATGAAAAACAGCATGTAAATTCAGCAGACAGTATGGGTTCTGCCCAAATGCCTAAAACCATTATCCAGTACGCTCCCATCACATTCATGCAATCAAATTATCAGCCGGCGAGGTCTGATAGTGCAGCTCGGACACAGAGACCATGATGTGATGAAGCAGCAAAATGAAGAAAGGATAGAGGAGAAAGGAATATCATGAGATAGGTCAGGAAATGTGATTATGCAACATGCAGTCCTGTCAGAGAGAGAGAGTGGACGAGAATGCAGTGTATACAGTGCAGTGCATGCCACGGGAAAGCATGACTCACTTGTGCATATAAGCTGGCTACTATATGTTTCTGTCTGAGCTCTGTGTAGGCAGGCTGCAGCTTTTAGCAGCATTGTGGCTCAAGGGATGTCAATCTTTGGTCTGTCTACCACTTTGGTCCAGGTAGAAATATCTCACTAATGTATGGATTGATTCAACATTTTGTAAAAACATCCGTGCGCTCAGGAGTCTCCACTGACTTTAGTCATCCTCTTAGTCAGCTCAAAGTTGTGGCAACAAAGTATATTTTAAGCCTACTATAACATCCTGTTTTGATCCCACTCGTGTTGTGTAAAGGTTGACTCACTACATGGCTGGCTATACACCGAATGCTATAAGCGGCGATGCAAAGCACCGGGGACAGCTGGCAAGCTGAAGAACACACATATGCATTTGTAGGATATTGCGTGGCGGTTTTGCATTAACAGTGCCAATAGAGTCTGTTGCTCTGCTTGACCAGTGCTAGATATGGGAGGAAGGGAGGGCGGGGAGGGGGGTAAAGAAGAGATGGGAGGGAGACGACGGCACTGGAGGACCTGTCTAGTTGTTCGCGGAACATAAAATCGGGCCACTCAGGCTGTAAACATTGATCCGCTGGGAAAATCCAGAAAACAAAAGCAAATGGAAGCAATAAAATTTGCTATGCAGCGGGTGGGGGAGGGCAGACACAGGAGGACTCTCACTGCGTCAAAGGTAATGCAAAGGAGTTTGGCAAACGGGTGGGGGGGGAGACAATAACACAAAGGCGATGAAGTTTCCATTTTTCCACTGTCGCCCCCACCTCCCCTCTGTTTTTCCTATGCTCTAGTGAATTTACAAGATCTGGCTGGGCTACATGAGCTTCATTACATCACCTAATCTAAACAGCAAAAAAGGTCAAAACTGTTTGTTGTGTATTTTTTTTCTTCTCCCCAGCAGTAACCCTGACTTTCATCACTTTTGTATGTCATTTGTGTAAGAGCCGGGCATCAAATTTCAAGATTTCTATTTACATAAAGATGACGTCACTCAGGAGAGGACGCAAACACAAGCCAATACAGGAGGAGGAGGAGGAGGAGCAGGGTGGCAGCCAAGGAAAAGTCACTTTGGTGGTATGTTCCTGAGCTATTTCGTCTTTTAAAATAGAAAGTGTGGCGGGGTAGTGAAACAGCGGGAGCGAGAGGGCCTCGCATGCAAGCCGCACACTCCCAGAAGAATCCAATATTCAGATGGAAATGTACAGTAACAGGATGCTTCTCTTTGGAAAACGTCTGAGGTTCCCCTTTGTTTTTTCTTTTGCTTATGCAAAAAAAAAAAAAGGAAAAAAGATAGTAGCAGGGTAGAGTTTCAGGTTGTGAACGGATGTGAGTGGGGACTGGCTGTAAGAAACCACAGGCTATGAGTCTGGGTAAGCACAAGCAATCTGCCAAGTCAACCAACAAATCATCTTAAAGATGGTCTGTAGAGCCAATTTAAGTGTGTGAATGAAAGGAAAAGGAAACCGGAAAAAAGAAAATTATCAAAAGAGTTTGTCCGGACTGAGAGCTTTCCTTGATCTTTTGTAGTAAAAGTTTAGAATAGGAAGTTGTTGTCATGGTTTTAAGAGGATTTAAACCTCATTAAAAAGTGATTATACACAGTAGTTCTATATATGTTTCAAGGTAATGTGTCTGTGTGTGTGTGTGTGTGTGTACAGGTATCACTGGGCGGCGTGACAGAGAATTTAGATGCAGAGTCAAAGGTAAAGTAGTAAAAGCAATTCACAAGATAAAATGTGCAAACGAGAAATGGAGCCTCGAGGAACCCTGAAAAGCAAAACACATTAATAATAAATTATTGCAAGAAAATGATCACATTTACTGTCCTTATTCTCTCGATGTGTGGTCTAATGGCTTCTCAACATGAGTTTATTTCATGAAACAGGAACACGAGGCCAGAGTTTAGAGCTGATGGAGTTTCGGTGTTTCTCTTAAATCTCGTTCCCTCTCACGAGCAACTCCAATCCCCTCTTTGTTTGTCTAACCCGAAACCTTCTCTCCCCCGTGTTCTGTAATCCCCTGACTGCAGTCACACTTTGATTAGCTGGAGGCGTTTTCTGCTGAGTCGAGCTCTTCCCCGCTAATAACACTGAAAGCTAGCGGATGTGTATGTCGCTGCGTAGCCTGGTTACCCCAAACACAAGCTGACATAAGCAGCGTGCATGGCCATTAAAGGAGTTTAACGTACGGGGAAATGTTCAGCAAGTTGGATGAGGATATGTGTGCTCAATATGAATCTTTACTCCTTAGTTTAACTTAGGCTGTAACAGGAGAAACGGCTAATGCTATTCAGTCCAAAGTTAGCAAAATCCACCTGCTAGCATCTTTAAAGGTGACCAGTCCAATCAACTTCTTTGAAAAAAAATTCTGCTTGTTATTACTTCTCAGTTTGTTATAATACTCCACATCCTTCATATTTAACTCTAGAATACTGGTATGCAGAGTTAATGGTGACTACAAGGTGCCTAGGTCCTGTGGCTGCACAGTAAGCCTAAATCATCACCACTCTTCCACCGTGCTTGACAGTTGAATTGAGTTGTTTGAGCTCTGTTTGTTTTTCACCAAATGTGCCACCGTGCATCAAACCAAACACTCCTCCATCTGTCCAAAGGAGGTTTTTGAAGAATTCTCAAGATTTGTTTGGGTATAACTTTGCAAACCTAAGCCGTGCTTATGCGTGCTTTTTAGAGAGAAGAGGCTGTCTCTTGGCAACCCTTCCAAACAAGCCATACTTTTCCAGTGTTTTCTAATTGTACAATTATGAACTTTAACATTTAACATGCCAACTGAGGCCTGAGATGTAGCTCTTGGGTTTTTTTGTAGTTTCTCTGAGAGTTGCACAGTCTGACCTTGGGGTGAATTTGCTCCTGGGAAGACTGGCAAGTGTCTTGAATATTTTCCACTCTTAAATAATCTTTCTCACTGTATAATGACAGACAAGTTGCTTGGAAATGGCTTTATAACCCTTCCCAGATTGATGGCAGCAGCAATTGTCTCTTTGAGATCATTGCTAGTGGCGTTCCTCCTCGCCATTTTGTTAACACACACTTGAATACTAGAGACCAGCAAAACTGCCAAAGCGTTTGCTTTTAGAGAGGTGTTCACACTTGCTGATGATGAATAAATCAAGTGCATTTGATTAGCAGCACCTGGCTGCTAATTACCCTCTTAACTCCTTTGGAAGCAACGAAGGTGTAGATCATTTTTAACATACAGCATGTGCATTTCAGCTTTTACTAATTAAATAACTACACAGTGCAATATGGCATCTGTAGTTGTTCATCTGAGGTTGAATTTTACTTCATTTTAAGAGCCACATCATTTTTGTTATTATCTCCTGATATGTAAAACCTTAGAACTGAATGACTATACAAGCCGTATTTCTCTTCTGTCATCATGGACATGAGAGTTCACCAAGCAGCTAGATGGATGAGCAAAACTCTCCACGCCCCTCCACTATCTGGTGGATACATTGCTGCTGTTATTACCAACAAACAGTGCTATGTTGGTCACGCTGCTGTGACGGCACAGACTCTGAACTGTTAGTGGCAGGGCTTTGCCTAAGCTAGATAGCCAAGGAATTTTCATATACCAAATTCCCCCCTCAGGCGAATGCATGTGATGTCCTCCACTCTCTGAATTCTTGTATAAAAGAATTCTCACTCTTGTGTATTTGAGCAAGTGATATGAACAATTTCCCAATGCTGGGATAAGCCAATTTGTTGTTCGTAATAGCTTTATCGCAAAACAGACTTTTCCTTTAATATATATGTAATTGCTTCACTCCAACCACCCAATATAGTTTTTTTCTTTACAACAAACATGGAGACAGCAGTCTTACTTTTCATCCATGCTGGCAGGGCTTCGGGATGTGAACGGGACAATCTCATTGCCGGAGCTCTCCTTGTCTTCCACGGCGCCATTTGCTCTGATGAAGGGGTCCAGGTCATTGTTGGCTGAGGCTGGTGGTTTGACGCCGCTCTCCATGTTAAGCAGGTTGAGGTAGGACTCAGCACAGCCCACCTTGGTGGGCGACAGGGGCGAGGTTTCGAGTGGCCATGAGGGCGTGGAGGTGATGAGCTGGTCCAGGGTCTGACTGTAGTGATTCTTCAGATTTAAGGACAGGGACTTTGCTGATGCTGAAACTGAGCCACCTGATGACTGCTGGCCATCTGAGAAAAACAGAAAACACGGGCGACAAATCAACAGGAGGTATAATGACATGAGTCACCTGTAACCAGCATGCAGACTTTTTAGAATAGTTTGGTGCCTTTATTGAGATCTCTAACTCTCATTATAGAAAAGGCATGTGCACTGATCTCAGGCCAGCCACACCTGAGGTCAGCAAGATTTTCTAGACCAGCACGGAAACAAACAGCTCGGCCTGGTGGTTATTCATAGTTAGTTTGGTCATTCTTTTAGCTGAAAAAGAACAAAGAATAAAGGCTGTTTTCATCACCTTCTCACTGAGGAGTGAGATATTGCTGAGGGGAAGTGTTTTTAATCCACTGTGCACAGTATGATTTATGCCACTGTGTGTTACACAGGAATGCGGGGGGAATAACACAGTATGGGGTTGATGCATGGTTCTCGATCTTAATTTTTAAGCCTGTATAAAAGCACAGCAGTCCTTTCAACATAAACAGCTATTCAGTTTGGTGAAATTTCTCCAGGCTGAATTGCTCGACAGTTTATGCTGAAATTTCATCTTCCGTCACCACAAGCACAAATGACCATGCTGGCAGGCGCGGGAAATCGGTGAGGGAGCGTGGCTTGTGTCGTGACTTTCATCCACAGGCGAAAAAAAAAGGAGTGAACAATCAAGACCGCAGCACATAGACAACCTGACCTGACAACAAATTACTCAAAAGGCAGCATGCTGTTCTCAGCAGTCACCCCTCCAGTCGCTTACCGTGTCCATTAGCTTGCAGCTCCTGTTGCGGCTGCCCTGGGTGCGTTTCTTTCAGGGCACGGGCCTCCAGCTCTTTCAGCTGCTGCACGAGCAGGGTCAGGTGTTGCAGCAAATCCCTGTTCTGCAGCAGCAGCTGGTGGACGCGGGCCTGAGCCTCGATACGAGCGGCGGTCTCTGCTGCCATCTGATCTTTCAGCAGATGTACCTGGAGCGAGAACAAAGGCCGAGGTGTGTTTTGTTTGAGCGGGAACATTTCAGACCTGAGCGTGCAAAATGGAAATGTAAACAGTGTTCTTATACCTTACACACGGCGTACACTCCAGAATTTTACAGAGACAAAATTAGATTTACGTTACTTTCTATATTTATAATAACTAGACTGAAATGAGAAGTGCTGACATTCTGGCTGTTTGAGTCTAAGACTGATGTGGTTGGTGCAGAAGACTTACTGCATTCAAATGTTTTTTTGTTATCATCATTTGTTTGTCTATATTTCAGCCCAGGTGGTGTGACATTAACCTGCAATAACTGTCCTTCCATTTCTGTGTCAGTGCTGCCCTCTAGTGGGAAAGCATTAATATGAGAAACACCGAGAAGCACAGGTAATAATCTGTTTGTTGCTGTTTTCTCATTATGCAAATTCGGAGTGTGCTCTGGCCTGAAGCAGAGAAAAGTCTACCTTATTTCTGTGCATTATCCATGCACGAGGAATTTTATATCTGAAATTACAATAAAATTGTTGCACTGAGGTTGATAAATAGGCCAAAGGAAGTTTAGTCATTTTTGCCATAAGACAAAATCACAGCATGAGCCAGGATCAACCTAAACAGTTACTGGCAATAGCAAAAATCATTAATTTTAATTCTGAGTAATGAAATGTCGTCTTCACAGTGCCACTAATCATCTGAAATCCGCCTTGCAGTGAAGGATAATAAAAAAGATAAGAAGACTTTAAAATTTTTTAGTTATTTATGAAGTGTGAATAGAGACATTTACTTAACCTTAATATCTAACATGCAGCTAAGTCCAGTTACTCCCTGAAGCCCTGAATCTGTGTTTCTATTACATGTACAGCAGAGGATTAAAAAGTATTCAGCACTGTGGCATAATGGGATTTTTGTGTGTGTGTCTAATGCTGTATACCCTGTAAGACTGTGTGTATATGATTCTTACCTGAGCAACAGCCACCTGTGTGTGCTGTTGCTGCTGCTGTAGTTGCTGCTGAAGAAGCTGCAGGTAGTGCTGTGATGCCAGCGGAGTAATAGAAGGAGAGCAAGGGCTGCTGGGAGTAATGCCTTGGGATGTCACAGTGAAGAGGGACCTTCGATCAAAGTCCTAACCCCAGACAAACAACACAGACAGAAAAAACACACTTATTGATCAAAACAGGCTGGCTTGGGATGAAGCTGTTACTTCTGACACTGCATAAAAGGTACAATGGCTTTCAGCGTTGAGCCTTCAGAACCCACGGTGCTGCTAGCTGCATATCCTAGCTACATAAC
>VOQK01027596.1:33548-43561 GCA_015052645.1 Benitochromis conjunctus
AATGGTAAATGGAAGACAAAAAAAAAAAAAAATTAAACAATGACAGAAACATGCTTCACTAACTATACTGCATGCATATGCTGTCCCCTATGTATTATGAATGCAGCCTCGTTTTCCATAAATAGCCACCCATTATGTATAGTAACGTACACGTGAGGACATGTAATGCATGCAAAAGCTACATCCACTGGGCCTGCGATAAAGGACAAAATATCCACTTAGAGGGGTGCATTATGTATAATCTGTAGTCTACTCAAAGCAATTACTTTGGGTAAAGCATACATCAAGATGCAGAGAGCAAAGAACAGACTGTACTGAATATCAGACAACTTTATCCTCTGAGTCTATAACCAAAAAAGGAAAGGTGAGATTTTATTGCTTGTTTATATATGAAGATATGACCTTCTTTTGAGAGGTGCACTGACCTGTATATTGGATCATGCATGATCAGCATTTTGCTCTCATCCCATGTCCATTCTTTTCTCTGTGAATGAAAAAAAGAGAGCTTATATCTCAGTTCTAATATACTCATGATGGTGGTTCATTTCTGAATCCAGGAGAAAATGGTCATTTTGGATTCTGGTAGCTTGCCTTCTGTTTCTTCCTTAGCATCACCTTGACCCCGTCCACAGACACAACGATGCTGACCTTTTTCTTCTTGATGTTCTTGGCCTTGAATTCGTACTGTGAAAGTAAATGAGAAAAAGTAGATCGGAATATTAATCATGCATACATAAACAGCATCTTATCTTTTCTGCAGGATATTAAGTCAAAGGCTAAAAATGTGACTGCTGCAGTAGTGCAACTTTAACTACAGTAACCATTAGACTGCACAATAGTGAATGATCATAGAGAATAAGTCTTTTATAGACTTATGTCATAGACGATTGCTTGGGACATCTGTTTGCTTGCAGATGATTATCTGAAGACACATGCAGGATGAAATCAGATACCTTTGCAAAAATGCTTAAAAAACTACATTCACCAGTCACTTTTTTATGTACACCTGTTCAACTGCTCATTAACACATCTATCTAGTCAGCCAATGACGTACTGAAACCCAAAACTGAACATGATTAAAGGGATTTTGGTTGCTGGTGTCATATGGGCTGGTCTGAGTAATGTAGAAACTGATTTTCCCATACAGCCACATCTCTAGGGTCACTTGCATGAGTGACGAAATGTTTCTCCCACTGAAAACGCTACATCCAGATAA
Source organism: Benitochromis conjunctus (assembly GCA_015052645.1). NCBI lineage: Eukaryota > Metazoa > Chordata > Actinopteri > Cichliformes > Cichlidae > Benitochromis > Benitochromis conjunctus. Next base: position 34,765 of record VOQK01027596.1, read on the forward strand.
ACAGAATCAACTTTTCGGGATGACCCCGGGTTCACCGTACCCAAATGGCCTCCAGAGTCACCAGATCTTAATCCAACAGAGAACCTTTGGGACGTGCTGGGACAGAAGATTGACATCGTAAATGTGTAGCCAACAAATGAGCAGCAACTGTGTGACACTATCGTGTCAATATGCACCAAAATCTCGGAGGAATGTTTCCATCACCTTGTTAAATCAGTGAAATGAAGAATTAAGGCTGTGGGGAAGGACGGGGGGGTTACCCAGTATTAGCAAGATATACCTAATAAAAACACCTGTGAATGTACGTACACTATGGCAATACCTTTTATTTCACATCACTCACTAATCTCTTTCAAGCATTACTTGTTTGTTTTTTATTTAAAAAGCTCTAATTCACTTAAAATTCACTCTGACATTGTGTTTCATACTTGTTAAACAGTCGCACTGCAAACATATACCAACAATTTCAGTTCTTCACTGCAGTGAGAGATGTCTTCCTTTGGCAGGGTGGCAGCATTAAGAGGACTATCCATCAGCATTAAAACAAAATCGGCAGTGCACTTTAATTTATCAGAATTTTTAATGGCTTGGCAGTTTGCAGTAAGAATTCTGATCAAGTCTGACAAACATTTGCAGCCAAGAAAAAAAACTTTGCCAAAGCTCTCAGAGACAGACAAAACAGTACCTCAACTGCAATGCAAGTCGAGTACATCGAGTATCGTGTTATAAAGACTGTGGCCTTGCAGAGCTGAACCACATCTCTTCTTGGAACACAAACTATCCTACTAAATTAAACAACATTTAAGTACAAGGCCTTGGGTATGGGTTTGTCTTCATTCTGTTAGCTGAGAAGTACACAACAGCTGTGTCTGCACCGAGTGACTAACACATTTCCACCTCATCAGCTGGCCAGGCACTCTGCCGAGGAAGTTAGCAAGTCTGGCCTGTCGACTCAGATCAATTTTAAATAAGAAGCAACTTTTGTAAGCTACCAGCTATAATGGCCTGCAGTGAGGCCGCAGGCCACATCCATCTATCATGTCACAAAATGCCCATATTTTGTGGACTATATTTGGTAACATATTCCTGCAATATGAGATGAAATTCAGCTGCAGTGGGAAAATGGTCTGTTTTATTGAGATCTAACTATCTTGAACATATTTTTAAAAGGCTGTCATTAGCGGAGAAAACTCAACTTAAACAACTTCAACAGCTCACCTAACTCCATCTTAATATAAGAAAGCCTTCCAGCATCATTGAAGTTGCTTGTCTAGTCATACCAAAGCCAAAGTACACAAAATAAAATTTCCCCAGTTATACAGTGTAGACGTGCACGCCAGTAAGTACATTCTATGTTATCTTCAAACCTATGAATCTTCTAATCTTGCTCAAAGTAACAATTGTATATATTTTTAACATTTTTCACACAATTCCAAATAATTCAACTAAATTTAATGTAATTTAAAACCTGCAATGTGCTGTGGTCACATTTGTGGTATCAATTGTTTGCTACTAACGCCAGTAGAACTACACAATCCTCAATACCCAATTCAATACAAGGCTAAAGAAATAATCCCATGTACTTAAACTTTATTAAATTATAATTGACAATATCAAAACATCATTTTAAAGTGCTGACATGATTTGTTACAGACTGTGTATGTAAAATATTAGCATTATAGTTTGTTAGCGGGATACAGCCTGAAAATGTTAGCTTGATTGGTGAGTAGCCTACTACAGTTACTACAAGCTATAACATTAATTACATTTGTTTAAGAACTTTTTTTAACATTAGCCACTATAAACATTTTAGCCTGTGGTAAATAGTTGATTTCTCAACAGCAATGCCAGCGTTCTCAAGCAAAATATAATGCTTATATGAGGAAAACAATGCAAAGTACCTGACTTTCTTATCAACGAGTCAGGATAACACTATTGCGACATCTTTGTTTATTACAACAGTGTCAAATCAGAAAGCTGCATATGACATCTCCCTGAAAGCCCCTAAAAGAGGCCAGAACGCACAGAACAGATTAAGTGGCTTTAAAATTTGGGCTCTCTTTTCTTTCTTGTATATATCTGTAAAACTGATGAAAGGTTTAGATTTGGAAAACTCTGTCCCAATGTTTTCACAAATGTCATTCGATTTAATATAATTATAACATAGTTGCAAACACTCAGGTATTTAAATGCAGTCAGATTTATATATTTTCTTCTAAATCTCAGTAAAAATGATCTAAATATTATATCGCAAACATGATTAGACTTCAGCTCGATTAATGAGTAAAAAGTAATGGAAGAGAAGAGAATATAAGATGTTGGCATGCAAAATAAATGTGAATAAAAGTATAGAGACAAAGAAAGGTAAGAAGCCTATAAAATGTAAGAGAGAACATAGGAGGAGAGGTGAGCAGATAGAAAGAGACAGCTGGAAAGGAGGTTAAGAGACAACTGCCGTTATGTAAGGACCCCCCGGAAATTGTGACCTTTTAATTCAGCTACACAATGGCGGTAAACAGCAATTAGCTGAGCATTATGAATTCAAGACCTACCAGATACGACTCTGAGACACATCTGTTTGTATTTTAACCTTGGATATATTCACACTCTGAATGTCTCCACAGACTGAGAGTAATAACTGTTGTGATTCGATGAAGTCATTTTTGTCACCCGTTTCCATGTTTATGTACTTTCTTTCATGATAATGTTCTGCTTGTGTCTTTCTGCCCTGCTCTCTCAGCCCTGGATCCATGGTGATTAAAGTTTCAGTCTCTAATTATACAGAAAGGAGTCCTGAGAGAGCTGATTAAACAGAGAATAGCTCTTTAAAGTGGAAGAAGACAGAGAAATGCACTGCAGAGACAGAGAGAAATTCCACCCAGGATAAAAAAAAAAGAGTACTGTCACAGCCATAGCAGTGCTTTGAGCTAAATACTAGAATAGAATAGAAATATTCTTTATTGTCCCTCATTTGGGGAATTCACTTGTTCCAGCAACAAAGTGACAGGCACAAGGAGCATGCAAGAAATATGAGACTCTACAGGGCAAATTAGCAACACAAGAAAAAAAACACTAGCATGCATGATTAGTGTTCACTGTTATATTTTAGCATCACAAGGCTAGTGTTTGGTCATAAACCAGAATGTTAATTTTTTTGAGAACTAAACTGTGTAAAAAAAATCAAGCGAGATAATATATATACACAATACACAATACAACTACTATGACAATGATTAAAGCAATTTAGCTTGCAAGCTAAAAGTAAGTCCTGAAAGTAACAGAATTAACTTTCGTCAGATTTTTGGGGTTCCAAGGCCTAACAAACTATCTGCAACACATTTCTAATGTGAGACTGAGGAATACAAAAAACAGAGAGCAAAAACACAAGAGGACTGTCACAGTCATAGTGTTGCTTTGAGCGAAATACTAGCATGCACATGTTCACAGTTATACTTTAGCATCATGAGGCTGGTCATAGACCAGAACTTAAAAATTATATATATAAATAACACAACTCCTATGACAATGATTAAAACATTTTAGCTTGCGAGCTATTAGTTATTATTAATCTCTGACACTCTTCCAGTGTTTTTTGTCCTGCCTTCTTCCTCTCACCCCCAACCAGTCACAATGGCCGCCCCTACCTGAGCCCGGTTTTGCCAGAGGTTTCTTCCTGTTAAAAGGGAGTTTTTCCTTCCCACTGTTACCATTGCTTGCTCAAGTAGCGTCATTTGATGTGTGTGTTTTTCTGTGTATTATTGTAGGGTCTTTACCATACAATATGAAGTTCTTTTAGGCAACTGCTCCTGTGATTTGGCACTATGGAAATATAATTGAATTGAATTGAGAAACGAATTACCTAAATACTAAAACTAACAAAATTAACTTTGGGGGTTTGGAGTTTCAAAGCCTAACAGATAATATTCAACACCAATCTAATGTAAGACAGAGGAACACAAAATAGAACAAAAATTTATTCCATACATTGGTCTACACTGTGAGGTCTAATAAATACTAACAAAGACAGGGGAGACGAAACTACCTTTATACTGTACTTTCACAAGGAATGCGAGAACACTCACACAGCTCATTTATAATTCACAGTTTATGCCAGCATTATGGTGTAGCAAAGTGGGATTTTGCAACTTCATTCAAAGTATGAAATTTTTATATTTTCTTTGCTTAAGTGCAAAGTGTTTTGAAATATTAAGGCTTTTTAATGCACTTGCATTGTTATGGTTTTCCCGGTATTGACAGCGGAGCAAACAATTAAAAGCTCATGACATAAGATGCACTAAGCCATACCATATGCCAGCTCTGAAAACCCTCAGCATATTCCAGAGAAGAGCTTAGTTCACTTTAGCACGCTGCTACGGATGCTGAAACTTTCCAAATTAGGTTAGAGAAATTTAGGTAACCAGATTTACAGGCTCACGTGAGAGGAATAATATGTGAAATGTAATGAAAGGTGCATGACTAATGAGGACTGGAGAGACATGCAAAGGCACATGAGCTAAAAAATCTCCCTTCAAAGACTTAGGTTTCAACCATAAAACTTTAGTTGCAATGCTGACAGTGAGTGTTGCAGTACTACAGCAATGTAAAAGCTCGAGGGAAACATACTGAGAGCATTTATTTCAAACCTTTCTCAGCCTGGATGTGAGCATTTAAGCCTTCAGACTCATCAGTCTTCCCAGACAGCGTAACAAATTCCAGTCAGCGTTTCCTCTCTGCAATCTATTATGAAAGTGTCAGACAGAATAGTGATGGAAGTTGCTTTGTGCACAAAATGAGGAAGGGAAAACTCACTCTCAGTAGAACATTTCAGACCAGTGTTATATTTTTTTCAGCTAGCTATTTTACAACAGAGAAACATAGAGGACGATTAAACCAAAGGCGAGAGATCAATCACTTTTTATTAGGAAAATGTAAGCAAGCCAAGACAAAAAAAAAGGGTTACAGAGCATTTTCAATTTGTGAGTAATTAAATATTTAATAGCTCCAAGGCAATGAGAGCTTCAGCCAGATCAGAAACCTAAGATTCTTTACTTGACAAACTGCAATGCCCTCAGAATGATACTAAAACTTTGGAAAATAGCTTTAATCTTTAAAACTATCTATTCAGGTGGTTTTAAGGTCTCCAATGTTAGTACACGACTTTATCCCACACTGAAATATCTCAGTAGCTAGTGGATGGATTACAGCGGTTTTGACATTCATGTCCGGAAGACAAATCCTGTTGACTTTCCTAATTTTCCCTCCGTGCTACAATTTATCATTGAAATGTCTGCTAGACTTTGACTAGCTATTCTTTAGCTGTCCAATCAGCTGCACCTTTAGCTTAGTGTTAATGAGCAAATGTTACCATGCTACATGCTAAGCAAACATGCTAAGCATTATATCAACTAAACATCTATTTCTTTATGGAAACAACACACAGCTATGGCAGAATAAAATCTCCATTAAACCAGTAGATTACCTTAAATACAGACATTAGAAACATTATAATATTATAGATCCCTGCTACCTAAATTAACCCTTCATGGTGATTATGGGAGAATTCAGTGATGCCAAAGATAGTGTTTGTATACAAGTAATGCCCATTTTTACCCAGAGCTGATCATAATGAATATGGTGAGTGATCTTTCTATTCTTAGTACTCTTACTGTACATATGTAAAGACGAAAAAGAGACCAAGATGTGACTGATATCCCTTTTTTCCTGAGAGGCTGCAGCGCAAAGAACAGGGCTCCCAGTCATTATGTGGAAGTAATTATACTGCAGATACTGTAAATAAACCTCCGGGTCCCCAATGGTACCTGCCAGCAACCTCCAAATGAAAGGCCACTCAGTCCTACAGTTAACATTACGTGATTCATGTTTAAAATTCTGGCTTCTGAGAAAATTACAAGGAGAGGTTGGAAAGGACATTTTTCCCCCCTCCTGCTTGATTTTAATGGACATTTTAAGAATGAATGAATGAGGTTTTAGGTTGGGCAAACAAAAATCATGGAATGAGAAGGGTGCACCCACCGACTCCCACTCGCAACCTCTCCCCACTTTCAGCAATCCTGAAAAGCAGTGGAATGCGAGGTGCATTGTGGGTCACTCATGCTCCCCGTTGTACCATTGAATCCATACAGGAATCCACAATAGGCCCTATAGATTGCAACCTAGCAACGCCTTCATTATAATTCCCCAGATTTGGGGAGTTCCAAGGAATTTCACTGCTTTTTTCCTGGATTCAGGGTACAAAGAGATGACTGTTGGGAGCAGAACTGAGGCAGGAAGACACATTAGCTACCCGACAGCTGAACATTTAACATGAAAATAAAGAATTTTTGGAAGGGGGGTGGGAAATCAAATTACTGGGGGAAAAACAAAATTCAATTAAAGTTGAAGAAAATGTACTTTGCTGCATTAGTTTCACAGAAAGTGGAGCTTTAGTCGCTGCTGTCAGTCCCCCCTGTGGCCAGACAGGGAGGACAGAGTGACTCCCATGATGGCAGAGATGCCCAAACCTCCTGGCACGTCTCATCGTTAGTCAGCAGGAATGCAATTACCCCGGAAGACGACCTTGGCCTAGATCAGAAATGGAGGGGAGTTTTATTTTTCTTTACCATGGCTATGTTACATATCTATCTATCTATCTATCTATGTGTGTGTGTGTAAAAATCGAGGGAACAAAAAGAATAATGCGTGTGCTGATTGCTCTCTACTGTGTAATGATATTACTCCTGTTCGCAGCCCCAAGTGAGTAGCAGCAGTCTTTTCCCAAGGGAGAGCGGCCTGCTAAATGGGGGCTCCTCCATGACAGTGGACTTACACGCAAGACTGGAAAGCTGTTAAATAACTGCAGCTTTTTTTCTTCAGTAGAGCGTGGCGCAGTGTTGATCGAAGGGCTTTGTTTACGCTGCTTCACCGTGATTTAGTCTTCTACTACCAGGAATATAGGCATCCACAGCTGGCCCCGACTCTCCACCAGCTCAATCTGGGAGCTCCAGCTGTTACTTTTCTAGATAAATGGCTTTCATTACTTACACTGCAAGTCTGTTTACAGTGACTGACAGACAGAATTGATGAATCACAGCTCGTGCTCATACATCTGTACAGGGGGGAGAGGGAAAAAAAATGAATGTCTGGGAAGCGAATACAACGGAGCGCATGGATTGATCGCCATCATGTCGTTCCGTTTAAAACGAAAGCGGCAAGGTCAAGATGAAAACCTTCCGCGGATGGTAAGCAGCGTGATGTGAGTACCTTTGGAGAGGATTCAACTACACTTGAGGCAGACTTGTCAGAAGAAGCAGCTAAGCCCCAGTGCGGGCCAAGGCAGGCACTCCTCGAGCATTGGCGCCCTTGGAGTGAGAATGGGCACACGCTTGAGTGAGTCACTGACAGGCACGGTGAAAGGACAGCCAGTCCCAGGGCGCTGACGGCAGCTACTCGGGGTTAGTCACATGGGAAGGGAAGAAATACAAAGGAACAACCTGAGCATGCCAAGCACTTGCACTCAATGAGAAACAGGCTGAAGGTGAACTAGGAGCTGAGGCAGTTATTCATGTTATTTCACAACTTAGAAAAACCCTTATCTTAAAAGAGTGAGTTACACTTCTTTGTGTTTCAGGTGCGCTTTAACACGTTGTGCAAAACAGAGGAATTGATCAGGCATGTCCTGACATCTGGAAAGATGGAAGTGAGGGCAAACTGCACCAACATGCATCTCAGTACCTAGTGCTGCATTAAGAGGCAGTGGCAGTATCTGAAACGTGTGTAGTTTCATTAAAATTATGGCAATAATCGACAATAAATGTGATAATACGAACACTTGTTGGTGTGGCTGATGTTGTGTGAAATAAATGTAATGTTTTGAAAGTCATAATCAGACTTTATCCAAGAGCACAGTTCTCAAGGAAAGGAAAGTGTGCAAATCTGGTATATGATGCCCTAATGATGAATCTGAACAGCTGAATCTGTTGGATCATTTTACCTGCTCGGTATGGTTGACAACAGTGATGCAAATAGTAGCCTTCTGTATCATTTATAAAGCACACGGCTGTCCGGATACCACCCAGGATCGATTTAGCCATGGGTTTATATTACAATAAACACGCCATTTAGGCCTGGGTGTTTCTGTTAAAAAAAGCACCAATGAAAACTGAAACCAAACTGTGTGTCTGAAATGACAGGTGGAGCCACTGAGACAACAGGGCATCATACGGAAAGGGGTAAACGAAGGCATTTGGCTGATACAGAGATGCTGAGTGTAACTCTGTCCAAAGCAGTAGTCTGGCAAAGCAGCAGTCAGTAATAGGATTACTGGGATGAACGCTGTCAGATCACAAGCCATAAAATCCCCTTAGCACCCAGTGCAGGGGGGGCAACCATCAGCGATCTACAGCCATACTGTAACAGGGTTTGTACAGTACTATAGGCTGACTAATAAACACTGGTGTATTTAATAAGTGATGTCTGCTTTGTAAAAAAAATAAATAAAACTGAGACCCAGAGGAATTTTCTTTTAATATTTTCAGATTTTTTGAAAAAGGCTATTATATCCCCTTCTAGGAATCTGTGTGTTTACACACTACTTTGTATTTAATAATTAGTTATTATAATTCTCTGGTTCTCTTCCACAGTGTGTAGTTTTTCCTGTCTCCCCCCAACCAGTCATGGCTGATGGCTGCCCGTCCCTGAGTCTTTCTTCCTGTTAAAAGGGAGTTTTTCCTTCCCACCGTCGCCAAGTGCTTGCTCATATGGCGTGTTCTCTCTGTTATTGTCTGTACCTCACAATGTA
>VOQK01027597.1:0-12665 GCA_015052645.1 Benitochromis conjunctus
GTCCAAATGTGCTTGAGCATACCTCAAGCGGCTCTGTTTGTGCTGTGGGCGGAGAAAAGGCTTCCTCTGCATCACTCTCGCATACAGCATCTCCTTGTGTAAAGTGCGCCGAATGGTTGAACGATGCACAGTGACTCCATCTGCAGCAAGATGATGTTGTAGGTCTTTGGTGCTGGTCTGTGGGTTGACTCTGACTGTTCTCACCATTCGTCGCTTCTGTCTATCCCAGATTTTTCTTGGTCTGCCACTTCGAGCCTTAACTTGAACTGAGCCTGTGGTCTTCCATTTCCTCAATATGTTCCTAACTGTGGAAACAGACAGCTGAAATCTCTGAGACAGCTTTCTGTATCCTTCCCCTAAACCATGATGGTGAACAATCTTTGTCTTCAGGTCATTTGAGAGTTGTTTTGAGACCCCCATGTTGCTTCTCTTCAGAGAAAATTCAATGAGGAGGGAAACTTACAACTGACCCCCTTAAATACTCTTTCTCATAATTGGATTGACCTGTGTATGTAGGTCAGGGCTCACTGAGCTTACCAAGCCAATTTGAGTTCCAATAATTAGATCTAAAGGTTTTGGAATCACTAAAATGACAACAGTGCCCAAATTTATGCACCTGCCTAATATTGTTTAAAGAATTATTGCACACTTTCTGTAAATCCAATAAACTTAATTTCACTTCTCAAATATCACTGTGTGTCTCCTATATGATATATTTAACTGACATTTTTTATCATAACAACCAACGATTTATACAGGAAAATCATGGCGATTAACAAGGTTGCCCAAACTTTCGCATCCCACTGTGTATCATGAGTTTTGTTACTTTTTTCTTTTTTTTAAAGAAAATCTCAGAGTCATAAAGTTGCAAAGGAGGAAATCGAGCCGATGTTAACAAACTGTCTGGTTTTCAGACTGGTAACTGTCTTTTTTTTTTGGCCTCGTGGATCTTCATGTGTGACTTGAGAGTGCCGCGCTGCGAGAAGGATCTCTTGCAGATGTCACATTGGTACGGTTTCTCTCCATTATGGGTCCTCATGTGGGTCTTCAGCTGCACTTGACGAGAGCACGCTTTCCCACAAATGCCGCACACAAACTGTTTGATACCTGAATGGCTTCTGACGTGGTCGTTCAGGTGAGACTTGTGCTTGAAGGAGCGGCCGCACTGGGAACAGCTGTACGGTTTCTCGCCGGTGTGCATTCGCATGTGAGCTTTAAGGGTACCTTTGTAAACAAATCCCTTTTTGCACACTAAGCAGACGTGTGGCCTCTCACTGCTGTGAATCTTCATGTGAGTCGTCAGGACGCTGTTTGACATGAAGGTTTTGCAGCAGATGTGGCAGAGATACGACCGCTCCCTGACCGTGTGGATTTTCTTGTGAGAATTTAAAACGTGCAGGCATTTGAAACGCTTCCCGCAAACCTCACAACTGTAAGGTCGCTCCACTGTGTGAGTCAGCTTGTGCCGGCTCATCGATCGGCGGTGGGAGAGAGGCTTCCCGCAGATGTTGCAGTGGTACTTCTGTAAGCCGGCGTGCTCCTTGCAGTGAATTTCCAGCTGCTCCTTCAAACCAAATGATTTCAGGCAAATTTCACATTTGTATTGTCTCACTTCCACGTGGACCAAACGGTGAATACTCAGGATGGACATCTTGGTGAAGGTTTTGCTGCAAATGTTACATTTAAATGGACTGTCTTCTGTTTGCAGAGACGTTTGGTTATTAGAGTTTTGATGTTCTGGGTCATTTGCAAGATGTCCCTTCAACGTTTCCACTGATTCAAAACGTTCTCCACAAATTCCACAAACAGCCGGCGACTCATCCACGTGACTCCACGCATGTTGAATCAAGCTGTCCTGGTTTCTGTACCAGAGTCCACACACTTTACAGGGGATTGTACTCGTCTGAATCGTCTCCAAACTACTTTGGAGCTCTTTTGTCTTCAAACTTTTTGGCACCTGCAGCTCGGGGTGCAATGCCACGACTCCGTCTTTGTCATCACTAGACTCGCTTTCACCAGCATCTTTTGTTGGCAAGAGCTGTAGTTGTGATGTTGAGCTGCTGGCCATGACGTCCACTTTGGTATTGTCTAAATGTTGAACGGAGCTGGTAAGAAAAAAGAATTAGCTATGAATATTGACTGATAAATATGGACAAGCCAAGACCTCACATTAATATAATAATCAAAACTTTACTGGGAATTGTGATATTTAAAAGCTGTGAGGAGCTGGCTCTTATGTCGGTCAATATGAGGATATTTTAAATATCAAGAATACGGAGTGATCAAATGTTTAGAATGTTGGGTACAGATCATTTTAAGACTGTAGAAATAGCTAATTAGTGTTCCTTCAGTAGATTTCTTTTTACTAATGGCTACCACTACCAACAGTAGTGTTAGAAAAGCTACTGTCTTTTGTTTGTGTGTAAAAAGTAGAGTGTCATCTGTCAATTGTTTGACATTATTATGTTTTTAATGTTAAACTAAAATATCAATTTTTTGCTTTTACATACAAGGCAGCAATTCAAAACGTTGTGTTTGTTAGTGAATCTTTATCTCTGTGTGTTAAGGCTGGTATACTTGCTAATACACCACTAACAGCCTTTAAAACGGACACACTGTTTCGCTGACCTTTAAACAACATTACTCAACATTTCTTTTTCAGTTTTTAATTCACCTTGAAATGACTCTGGCTTCATCGCTTATCTTTAGCACTGGGTCACTGTGTGTTAAAGGTTCATCGTTTGTGGGTAACAGGCGAAGTTCCTCCTCCTCATCTTCCTCTTCTGTCTGTAAGACAAAAATAACTTTACAAAAACTGTGAAGGTACTAATGTCATTTAAATCAGTTATTCTTCAGAAGTTTGTATTTGTTTTAGTTGTTTGCATTTTACTCAGACTATGAATTGACATAAATGGTTTCAACCCTGGTCAAAGGCGTTCGTTTTGGCTCATCTCACTGTATCTCAGACAGACGCAGTGAGAATAACAAGTTTTGCCAAATACACACAAACTTCCATGAAGCTATCTGACAAATCTTAATACTAACAGAACCAAGTTCAGAGCAGCAATTCAAGTTACAGTTGATCTGATATTATAGTGGAAATGTTCTGCTCTGTTCAGTGGTGTGTTCGGGCTGTCATTTGTTTTGTTTCCTGAAGTGTGAGCTACAAGCAGAAGAAATCAAACACACTATAAGAGGTATTTAGTTTTGAAAACTTATTTATAATTTCTTCCTTTTTGGTTAATGGTTTATCTGTAAACAGACTTTTCATGACTATTACTATATCCGCGGCAGCAGTGGGGAAAAACGACTTGAGTGTCGACCTTTAGTTTGACATAGAGGACAGCCTTTTCAAGCCCGGTGGACTTCATGGTCCTGTAGATCTCTTCTGGTGTCAGGGTCTTCATAATGAGCCTCTGGAGTCTCTTTCTGTGGTCAGACTTAAAGATGTGCAGCGGTTTGTCTCCGGCCAGCTGAGGGAAGGTGGACTTGATCAGGTCCAAGAAGTCACTCTCCTTTAGATCACGGGGACACTTCAGGTCCTGAAACGGACTTTTTTTAAACCCTGAAAAAGAAGAAACCATCATGAGATCAAGACTTTGCAAGCAGTGAGGAAAACAATGGTTCTCCTGGGCGGCAGCATCTCTGAGCTCTAAAACAGCCCACTGCTGTAGCGTCATCTGCAAGTCCTCGAACATTTAAGGTTTGTAATATTGTTAGGTCTGGCTATTTGGTTCAGGTGCAAACACAGGAACTTAAAATATACCCATGTTAGAGAGCATACCGCCTTGAGAGTCCTCCAGGAAACAAATCCTGAAATGTAGATGCCTCTGTGTGTCAGTGATCCAGTGTTTGCTGGACGTCTTCCTGTCAGGAGAAATGTTAGTTGTATTAGAGTGCTACATTCAGGCCAGTGATGGGACAGGTGAAGCCTTGAAGTAAATGCAAAAGTTTTTGTTAAAACAGGAAGCGTCACTGCTGGGTGCAGCGTCACGATGTAAAATAACTGTAACATCCGGACTGTCCACATGGAATTTGTAACCTTGGCAATTCGTAATCCGGGTCCATCAGATCTTCTCTTTTCCGTCTGGAACTCGTCGACATCCGGGCCATCTGCTGCTCCTCGTCATCTTCATCACTGGCATCATCATGACGTAGCAGACTCAGACATCCAGCACCCTCCATACCTGGGAACATTACATACCTTATTTTAGCACTAGGGTTTACTACCATATGTAAGTTTGAGCATCTTTTTTAGTGTTGCACCAAAAATGTATCGTCCTGAGAGTCGTTCATTCACTCATTCCTCCTTCTGAGGAGTTTTTAAAAAAAAAATCACTTTTCTCAACATTTAAAACAGAAGCTGTGAGAACATACCTGGCAGATGTGTGTGCTGTTGATCCTCTTTGTCTCCAGTCACGACCACCACCTCATGGATGTCCAGATCTGTGACCAGAGATTACTTTTGTCATATCTGATCGGCTACTTCATGTATGGCCCAGCAAAACATTGCTGTATTTTCAAAGAGCAGCTTTAAAGTTGTGATTTAGTCCCGTTTATCACTCAAATAACTGCAAACTGTAGAAACTCTGACATCCTACATTCTGAAAACTGATACGGCAGGGTCCATGAGAACTGTGAAAACTTGAACTTTGTGTTTTATGTGGAAGCTCATTTCCATCACTGAAAAATGAAGATTGCTGATTAGAGCCAAGTCGAAATTTCAAGTCAGTATCTCAAAATTGTGACTTACTTTGGAAAAACTGGAAATTATGAGTCATTAAGTCAAAAATGTTTCTAATCAAGTCAAAATTTGGGGTTAATTAAAATTTTTGACAAGCTGACTTGAAAATTCAACTTACTTCTGAATAACTAGACATTTCAGTTAAATTCAATTAAATTTTATTTATTCAGCACCAAATTACAACATTTGCCTCAAAGCACTTTATATTATAAGACCCTACAATTATACATAGAAACCCCAACAATCACATGATCCCCGATTAGCAATTACTTTGGTGACAGTGGGGAAGGAAAAACTTCAAGTTATTAAGTCAAAATTCAAGAAATGCAAGTAAAAATTGAGTAAGTAGAATTGATTTTTCAGTGACTTCGGGTCTGTAACTGAAGACAGAAACTTAATTTAATGTTTTATAAATGATGTGGTGGGCCTGATGTGCAAATTCTGCAAATAAATAAATAATGAAATACATAAATAAAAAGAACAAACACATATTTCAGCTCCTCGTCGTTACACAATCAGATACTAGTAAGACACAAAAAAGGTTGAAATGTTGCTCTGTTTTCTCCATTTTCATTTTGTTCATCTTTCCAAAAGTGAAGTAAAATTATGCCCTGTGTTTGGAATTAATTTGTCCAAACTGGCTTAACCTTTTCCAAAATAACTATAAGCTCTACAGAACGTCACAGTGTTGTTTTGCTTTCCAAAAATATACATTTTAACTTTTTTAAAATATTCCATTTGCACTTTTGTGATTTCTAAAACGTTGGAACAGTTTTGGGGTAAGGCTATAATTTCCGTTTGGCTGTTTTCTCCTACGTGCTGTATTTTATTTATTTATTAATTGAGTTTTGTTAGGCCACTGTAAACGAAAGTTGAAGGAACCCCAAAAGCGTTGATTGTCTCACACTGTCCTGTGGATGCTGACTAAACTAACCGAACTGTTAGTCCCATTCTAAACATTTGCGCAGACAGTCTCTATGTTCAGGAAATATTAAATGAGCCTTTTTCAAATGAAGTTCGGCAGATCCGTCTCTGTCACTGACCTCTCCTCTCCAGCTTGACCCGAGGCTGCAGGAGCTCCAGCAGTCTCCTCTGCCGGTGGATCTCCTGCCTGAAGCCCGCAGCCTCCTCCTCGTAGTCGGCTACAGTCCTCTCCACCACCGCTAAGATCTCCCGGGCGGCTGTGCTCAGTTTCTCGGTGATGACTCCTCTCAGTATGTCGCTCTTGGACATGTTACCGACGCCGTCGTGCAGCTCCGAGTTGCCGCTCTTCTCGCAGTAAAACATGTGTTTATTTCCTCGGGTCCCTTTCAGAGGCGATCGTTACTGACCGGACGGTGTTCTCATCGTGCTGCCGCAAAATGTGTCCGTGGAGAAACAAATCCTATTTACCTTATAAGGCAAACAGACTGAAAAACTAAACACTGGATTTAAGCACATTCATAATATAGGGGGAAAAAAACGTAATGTTTGGAGCACAACAGTATCAATCAGTATCAATCAACTAAAAGGATATATAGAAAGCATTTTTCATTCAAATAAATAAATGACAAAGGCGTCACTGTGGATCAGTGGTTAGCAGTGCTGTCTCACACCAACAAGGTCCTCAGTTTGAATCCACTGGCTGACTTGGCATGATTGCATCTCTACAGATGCTTCAAATTTGTCAGTGATGTGAATCTCATGTTTCACCACATCACAAAGGAGGTTCATTGGACTGAAATTTGGAGGCCATTTAAGTGCAGTTAACACACTGTCGTGTTGTAAAAATCCTTTTGAGAAGATTTGAACTTTGTGACATGCTGTAGTATCCTGCTGGAAATAGCCATGAGACGACAGGTACACTGTGCTCATAAAGGGATGGACATGGTCAGCAACAAAACTCAGGTAAACCTGTTCTTCCCCAGTCTGATGCTCGGTTTGAACATCGGCAGGTTATTTTGACCGTGTCTGCATGCCTAAATGTACTAAGTTGCTGCCATGTGATTGACTGATTAGATATTTGCATTAACAAGCACTTGAACAGGTGTTGAGTGTATATTAGCAGATTTACATTTTAAAATTTGCAAATTAAAAAAATAACTAAAACTTCAAGATAAACGATATAAGAGTACAAAAGCCAAAATTTGCATCCAGAGAAGCAGGAATGAACATAACAGAGTACCATGTACTCTACATAGTAAATAAATATAGTACTGCAGATGGCCCTTTATGCAGTCAGTGTGTAAACAATGAACTCAAATAAACAGAAAATGTAAAACAACGCCCAAACCTTAGTCCAAAAATGTAACTTTAATGTTAGTAATGATAATAAAAAGGTGTACAGTAAACAGGGTTTCTGGCAAAAAACAGCAACTTGCATTGGTGAACATAAGTCAACCCGAACAAAGAAAACAGCATAAAGTTGCATTTGTTCCTTGTTTTTTGCACATTTGTATATCTTAAGTCTTGAGTAAGACAAAGGGTGATCTATATCAACAGTCTGCAGAATATCAGTCCACATGAAGAACAAAATACAAACGCACTAGTCAAAGTACACTCTCAAAACAATCTGATGAGATCATACCTTTTTAAAACCGACAATGCACACAATGACCGATGCATGGGACCCAAAGTTCTGGTCTGGATATCCAGTCGCTACGCTGCAAGCTCCAAAATGTTGGCCGTTGCTCCAAGAGGCTCTTCAGACCCCAGAAATGTGGATGTCTCCACGAAATAAACATGAATGTCAGTTTGATTTCCCCTGAAGTGATGGAAACATGGTTGTATGGGTGTAAACGGCTGGGTTCACATCCATTAGTTTCTTTAACAGTGCTAAAACTGGGGGATTGACTGGCGAAGTCTTTGTCTGTATGAACTTCCCAGTCTGCTGTGACAAGAATTTGCCTGGTGGAGCTTTGGTGCCTCTGTCAGGATTTATCCCGATGAATCGCCTGGAAAAAACAAATGTGTGGTCAGATCCAAAGTGGCAACAAAACAACAAGACCTTACATCACAAATTAACAGCTGGAAAATGTACTCATCTAACCTTTGAATGAATTCCAGTGTGCATGCAGCATCGTCTTGATACTGAAGATTGAAGATGTAGTAAGTAGAAAAGACAGCAGCGAGGCCAGACAGAAAAGTTGGCTGCATGCCCTCGCAAATGATGTGCCCCTCGAGACTGATCATCCAGCGGCAAATGGAGCTTCCCGGTGAATCAGCTTAAAATCCAAGTAAAATCTCAACATTAGTACTGAAATGGTACTGCGCTTATTTATTCTGTATATTTCTGAAGTGCAAACGCAGTAATAAACACACAGAACCATCAAGAACATCAATCAGTCCCTGTCAAGAGAATAAAAAATCTGTATCTGACCAGAATTTCACAGTTAGGCATGAAAAAAAACTTTATTATTTTTCCCAGTCACATTGTGACTTCAGCTTCCGGAGCAGCCCCCATAAAATTAAATTCTAATATGCCGATGATGGTGTGGTGTATACGACTGGGCAATATGTAAAATATTGTTCATACCAGCTGTTGACTGAACATATATTTACAGGAAAATTTGGGCATACAATTTGCAAAAGCAAGCTAGAGAAGCTTTGTTTGTTTTCTTTTCTTTGGGGGGGGGACTTGCACTGTGCTGAAGGGTAGCTTGTTGCAGAAGCTGTTTTTTAAAATATGATTTTCTTCTAATGTATTGATATTGACAACCTTTTGCTTTGCAAGTCATAGAAAGTCAAATTTCACAAGTCTGCTGGTGTTTTAAAAAAAAAAAAAATCATATTAAAATAGAAAATGGAAATGAAGAATCTTCACCACTTGGTGAAGGTGCTAAAACTTCTACTGCCCAGACAGAGTCCTCCAATATCAGAGCAGCTATGGACATTATTATGAGCTGGGGCTCTTTCATTGACTATCATGTGAAATGTGAGATGTGCCACATGCTTCACAGTAGACAAACAGGTAGGGGGGAACATTTTCTAATTCATGATCAGGACAGTCTTGTCTGCAGGACAGGACGCTGCACCGGTCTGTTGTGGTGAAGAGAGAGCTGAGTGTAAAATCGAAGCTCTCAATTTACCGGTCGATCTACATTCCTACCCTCACCTATGGTCATGAGATGTGGGTAGTGACCGAAAGAACGAGATTGTGGATACAAGCGGCGGAAATGGGCTTCCTCCGAAGGGTGGCCGGACTCTCCCTTAGAGATAGGGTGAGAAGTTTGACCATCTGGGAGGGGCTCAGAGTAGAGCCGCTGCTCCTTCACATTGAAAGGAGCCAGTTGAGGTGGTTCAGGCATCTGACAAGGATGCCTCCTGGGCGCCTCTTGGGTGAGGTGTTCCGGGCATGTCCCACTGGAAGGAGGCCCCGGGGCAGACCCAGGACATGCTGGAGAGATTATATCTCTCAGCTGGCCTGGGAACGCCTTGGTGTTCCCCCGGACAGGCTGGAGGAGGTGGCTGGGGAGAGGGAGGTCTGGGCTTCTCTGCTTGTGCTGCTGCCCCCGGCGACCCAGTCCCAGATAAGCAGAAGAAGATGGATGGATGGATGATCAAGACAAACAACCTGCAATCTGTGATGGTGTCAAAAAACGCCAGCAAGACTCTGCCTTTTGTTTTAGGCTTGAGTCTCTAGAGACCAGTTGGTGACTGCTTAACTGGATGACGATTACTACAGATGGTAGCAGTTTGCATAGAAAATGTGCAAAAGAGACAAGGCAAGACAAGGCAAAGACACAAAGCAAGAAGCCAACAGCCAACAATGAAACTGGATGAACAATATGGGGGGAAAAAAGGCAACCGGTAATTAAAATTTTACCTCCTCTAGGGAGATGTTGTTGACCAGAGACTCTCATCGAGTCATCTCGGTTCAAGTTGAACTAAATTTCAAGTGACTAGCATTTGGCAACGGGTGAAAGTGCACTGCTGTAACAGCATTCTTGGGTAATAAGTCATTGTTATGACATTATAAATCATGAGTTATGAAATTATAGTGAGGCTATTTTTCTTCTCAAGAAGAACTTAATGCTTAACACTGTTGGCTTTTGCAATCATAACAGCAAAAATAAATATGTATGTCATACCAAGGAGTATCAGTCGAGGAGTTGCAGGTAGTTGGAGTGTCGTCTGTAATTCAGCTGCTGTGGCATTTGCCTAAGACACAATCAGAATTATGACTAAATCAATTAACAAAAACATGCCACAAATAAAACTGCTGTCTTCCACACTAAGAGAGAGAACAGATACAGATGTCACCTTTAAGGAAATCAAAACCCCCCAAAATAACTCACATTTGCAAAAAGAATCAGCCCTTCGAGGGGCTCAGAGAAGTGAGCCATCAGAAGTTGGAGGATGCAGAAGGATAGTTCAAGTTTTGGACCCACTGAGAGGATGGCTTGGATATCTGGATTGATGGACTTACTGAAGACCTCCAGGATGGTTGGTCCACACTCCTCCATTGCAACCTCGAGGGTGCGAAGCACTTTGATATCAGTGAGCAGCTCAAAATGAGTATAAAGTCCGTTGTGTGTGAAAAGGTAAGGCCATCGGCCCCTTAAATCTCTAATAGCCGGTCCTGGGAGTGCATTTATTTGGCGGCGCTGCAGGTAGAAAGTTACTTTCATGAGTTCTTTTACTTCGTCTTTTTCTACCTTGTTGGAGCCATCCTGATGATAAATTTCTTCCAGTCGCTGGCGTTTTTGCTCCACTGTTTCATTTGTCTCCTCTGGCGGCAGGCCAGGCTGGAATCTGGCACAGCCATAAGTGTTGGTAGGTCCTCTTTTCATTCCAGACAAATGGCTTTGGCAAAACTTCCTGGTGCGGTTCAGGAAACAAATTCGTTTTTTGATTTGACTCACGAGCGAGATGTAATAGTCTTCCAGCAGCTGACCATTTTCACACAGATGAGCAAAGCTCTGAGGGTACTTAAGGACCATGTTTCGGCAGACGGTTACACACTGAGCACGTGTTGGGTTTAGCTCATGTTTCATCATCTCATCTGCTAAAATCCTAACCATCTGTCTCTGTGCTTCAGGGGATGGTCTCTTGCCCTCAGCAACCGCTGCTCGAATTTCCATTGGCATGAGATTCCAGGGCACCTGGAACGTCTCCGGCCACTGTTTTCTGAAAAGGGTGGTTTGCCCATAACTCTCTGAGCTGCTAGGTTCTTGATTCGAAAGTGTGAGTACACTGGATGGAGTGGAGCAAGGTGGTGCTGTAGGACTGCTGAGCAGTGAGCTAGAGGAAGGAATCATTGGCAGGTCCAAAGTAACCAGCTCTGTCTCTGAAAAGCAAAGAAAAAGAAAAGCACATAGTGAGCTCAAGTGTCTCTCATATATTGTAAATTTTAAGGGTGTGCTTAAAATAAGTTTCAGTTAATTATATATATATTTTTTTTTTTTTAAAATACCGGCGATTGTCAGTGCGAGCCCTCAGCCTCCTGGTAGTCTCCTCCTATGGTATCATTTTCATTTGCTCTTGAGTTATTGGATTCACAAGGTTTTCAGAAAACTTGACCTCTGACCGTGAGTTCAACATAACTGGGATTTGAACTAATCCAAGTTTTTAGTGGATGCACCTATGGTATCAATTTGAAGCTCCTATGTCACCCGGTTTTCAAGTTATCACATTCACAAACTTGGGTATCCATGCCACCTGTCTGTCCCCACCAGCCGTTTATCAACAACCAAACCAGGAAACATGAGAATACAAAGACTAGCAAAATATAATCCCAACAGAAGGTTCTGGTTTTCCCCAGGATCTGAGGCTCCATAGACATAATGAATCATCTTAACTGTTTCTGTTGAAAGGTGTAGCACCTCCATCAGATAGATACCCCTCTGGATAGCAAAGTTACTCATTATATCTCTAAGACCTCGTTCACACAGGCCTAGACACCTATCTAACAGTCAACAGGTTTGCTGTCAGTAGTCTCTGGAAATTGCTGGCAGTTGCTGTGAAAAGCTCCCTTAGCCATAAGGGATCACCACACAGGTAGTTCTACATGTTTGATTTGGCACATTTTTTATCCTGATCCCATTCCCAGAGCTCCCAAGGGATTTGTGTCTCTTTCTGGGATCGAATCAGGGATCCTTTGCTTGTTAGGTAAATGTCTAAGCACTATTAAAGACCCATTCAAGCAGGTCCAGTTCAGACTGCTGCCCCCTTGATCTGAACCCAGTTAAACAACACATAATGGGTGGATGGATCAAGAGTTGCATCATATTGATAAGTTTTGGTAAAAAAAACAAACAAACACACAGACATTCGGCTGTAACACTCAGTGGGGAAACCAATAGAGTGTTAGAGTGATAAGATAAGGTAAGAGAAGTAAAAGACTGTTTTAAGAGCTTTCAGTACAATTTTACCATTATGCTGTACTGATGAATTTAGAGTTCTGGGAATATATATTTTAAGACAAAGGCTGTTAGAAACGATCAGATATACTTCTATAACATGGTACGGAAAAAATAAAGTGTGTTTACGTCAACATTACCATTTTTAAATGCTTGCAGGAGTTTCTGTACTTGAAGGGGAGGCAGCAGGTCAGCAATATCGCCTTCAATGACAAATTTTAGGTCCTGGGTAGACTCCACTCCATCACTTAACAGCTTATAAATCAATGACTGTTGAGTGTCTTCAGAAATTTCTGGCAAAGCACTCAGGATGATATCCTTCAGGTCTTCATCCAAGGATTTCATTTCATTACTGTGAGAAAAAAAGATCCACGACACTCATGAAAATGTTTTCCTCTAAGACAGAATAGACCAGACATTTAAACACAAATTTCAATGAAAATGATTCTTCAGTAGCTATGTTGGTAGTCAATGTTGGATAAAAAGCAATGTAATCTGGAATAACCGATTCAACAATCCAGGTTCACTTTTCAGCATCTCGATTAGAAACAAGTGTTTTAATAGTAGGTTAGCAATCCAGC
>VOQK01027598.1:0-10611 GCA_015052645.1 Benitochromis conjunctus
AACAATACACTGTAGAGTTCTTTCTATGATTTATCTAAGTTGAGTTTTATGATAAAAACTAATGCAGTGACATTTCAACAAATAGGCTTGCCATTAAATGACTGGCACATAATTTAATTCATGGACATTATGGTTTTATTTCTTTTCATATGTAGATTGGATGGGTTGTTACCGACATCTGGTGAGAATTTTATGTCAATAGCACCTTTTGAAATATATTTATTTAGATAAAAGGTGTTCAATACTTATTTTACCTGCTGTATGAGAGCAGGTAGGCGTACTGACAATGCGTGTTTGTGCTTGGGGAGGGCGTTTTATTAGGTTGATGTTAGACCCCTAACATCATAACAACATTTATGCATTAGTGAATAAAAGCAAAGCAACAGCAGGATGTGACTCAAGCTGCTCACTTGCTCTGATGTCCTCGTTGTTTTCACACAATACAAACAAAACAGGGACACTCATAAAAGTGTTATCCCAGAGCCAGCGATTAAAAACTCCACAGGATACCGTGTATGTAGCCTTACCTTGAACTCCTCTAATAGAGTGTAAGTGGCTAGTACTGACAAAAGACTGGCACTTTTTTAGTCGTACTGACCAAACAAAGGACTTCAGACTACAAGCCACGTTAAGCATGCATTCATAGAGCCCTACATTTTATCTACCTTATCTATTTGCCCACAGCCCACAGGAGGACAGGTGCAGCCCTGGAAAGCTTAAAAATACAATCGTGGAAAATACAGTGGTGATGTTTATCTCTGGAGCTTTTATTTATAACATAAATATAACTGAAAATTTTGTGTTTAAAAAAATCTGAACGAGGACAATGCATCTGAGCCTGACTGCTAAAGCAAAGAGAAAACTTTTAGTGTGACTGTCGAGCTGATGGGAAAATGACGCGCTTTCATTTGGAGAAAGTGACGTGATGCCTCTGGGGAACAGACCGACAGCAAACACTCTTACTGTGTGGCCTGAAGAGTGGCGCTGCTGTTTTAATTGCACATATGTACGGATAAGATAGCAGCCATTTGAGCCTGTGACAAAACCGATCTTATTAAATTATCGGCATTTAAATAAAGTTTTAAACTTATATGCACAACATGAAAAGTGCACCTGACATCTCCAATAACACGGAAAGGGCATGCTGTTTTTAACAGGGCATCTGGACTTAATAAACTGACTTGAAACGCCACAGTGAATCCAGCCCATGTTTTACATGGGACCTAAAACAAATCCAGATTTTCTGTGCTGCACGAAACAGGTCTCCTCCTACAAATGAGTTAGAGCTACTTCACCAACAACGTTCGAGTGCACTAGATATGAAATCTGAAACAAATCAAAACACATAAAGTTTTGGGTTTGTTTGTTTTTGTTTGTTTTGTTTTATGAGTTGAGCCCTAAAGAACAAGCGGTTTGGGATCTTGTCCGGGTCTCGCCTGCACTTTGGTTTTCCTGCATACCTCTTTGTTGCAGAAACAGATGCTTCTTCCTCCTCACGTGAGAATAAAACATTCCCACTAAAGTAATGATTTTAAGGACTTACTGTATGTGTTTGTGTATGCTGCTGGCAGCAGCGACTGGGCTTTAACCGAATTTGTTTGAAATCATGATTTTACTTGATTTTTATTTTTGTTTTCAGTATTTTTAAAGAGTGTGTTTTTGCTTTTGCTTTGCTAAATTTCAGCCAGGCTGTCTGCATGACACATCTTATGGTTATATTTAGGCATGGCTTGTGACACAGAAGTGTCAAAGTCTACAGTCTGCAAATAGTCTTACTAACGTGAACCTGTGAAAAATAGAGGGTCCAGGTCCACAGAGGGGAAAAAAGCATTTTGAGATCTACAGTCTCGTGTTTGCATTGTTAACCCTGATGGTTTTTCACTCCAAATGAAACATTTTTTTCATTCAGGTGAAAACTTCCTGACTTGTTGGTTTGATCTGAGCCTTTAAAGTGAAGGTAATCTCCTCATCATGTCCTGTGACTCGGACCCTTACATCTTCACCACCGACACTCTCCCTAGTGACCTCCGCTTCCTCCCTCCGCTGGCGAACGGCCACCTGGGCTGGAGGGTGTACAATAATGTCATGCACATGGGGGGCGTTTATAATGGGGAGGGTGGGCGCTGCCACAGAGCAGATGTCCCCTGTCCTCTAGCTGTTAAGGTGGAGCTAGAGGAACCTGTCCAACACACCTACAGCCTGGACACCCACAAAGGTAGCCTCTGCTGTGCAGGTGTTTTCTCCATGGTGTTGTTGCTGATCTGGTCTCATACTTCTCTCTCCTCTTCTTGTGCAGGCATTTTTATTCACACTCTGAGCTCTGCTAGCGCCACTGCCACGCAGTCTTTGTACTCTCACCGACACTACCCCAACCTGATGGTGATGGAGATCCTGTTGGAGCGTCAGGTTACATCACAGGAGCCCGTCACAGTTAAGCTGGTCAGCTCATTCACACCTAGGAGCAAAGACATCAGGTTTGAGGCCGGACCTGATTACAGAGGAGGCAGGTGAGGCTGACCACATTTTTTTGAGTTTGTAGTAAAAGGAAAAACTGTTGCACAGTCTAAATCCAGCTCTCCCTCAGCCACATCCAGGGACAGACGACCACAGCGGAGTACCCTGGAGGTTCTTGTCCTGCTGTGCACCTTATCTGGACCCCTGTGCCCGTGACTCTGACGCTCCCTCCCGAGCACAGCCAGGCTTGCTGGGGCTTCATCCTGGTCGCCGCCAGCAGTTTAGACTCCGCTGAGGCCAGTTTTGATGAGGGCCTGAATCTGATGGCAACTGGGAGTCTGCGTCCGTCTCACGAGAAGGCCTGGCAAGAACTGTGGCTGCAGAGCAAAGTGGAGGTGACAGGGTTTGAGAGCCTCTGCAAGGCCCTGATTGGCTGCATGTTCTACCTCCTCAGTGCTTTCCCGTCCATACATGACACCTCCAGCTCTTTTGGTGGAGTCAGTCCAGGAGGGCTCTCTAATGGTGGAGAGGACCAGGATTACTGGGGCCATGTTTTCTGGGACCAAGTGAGGCTAGATCCAGCCAATGGCCATGTGTTGTTGATTCTGTTATATGTTGTGTCACACAATGACTCTTCCTTCCTGTGGTAGGACATCTGGATGTATCCCGGGATAGCCCTTTTTTATCCGAAACTAGCCCGAGCTGTGCTGGAGTACAGGGTGGGGACCATAGATGGTGCTAAAGACAACGCCCAAAAGCAAGGCTACAAGGTACAAGATAATCAGTTGAATGTTTTTCTTTTTTTGTCACTGTTCAACTCTGAAATAGTGAAAACAGTACTGGATACACAGATCAACACACATATGCACTCATGATATGGTGACACATCAGAAAATAGTAAAGTAAATAATAAAGTTACAATAATAAAATAATAATAATGAAGTTAGTCTTCTTACTGTTAGTTTGCACCAACAGTGGTGATTCCATTTTGTAGATTTACACAGTTTGCACCCAACCAAACTGTGTAACTCTTCTAGTTATGGACTAAAGAATAACATCCAACATGTTCATTGTTGAGTTTTAGAGGATCTCGGGTGGATTTTGTTATTGGAAAAGGTGGTAAAATACACGCCCGGCACAGTGGAATTAATATTCCTGTGCAGATATTTACAGTAAAGTCCATTAAGACATTTTGCAAATGTTGTGCTTTTTTTAATATAGGAATAATTTAGAATTCGGAATAATTTCACAGTTACCTGGAAGGATGTTGTACAAGCAATACTACAGGTTGGACATATAATTTGTAATATAAGCGTAATTAAGCGCCTTGAGGCGACTGTTGTTGTGATTTGGCACTAGATAAATAAAATTGAATTGAATTGAACTGAATATCAAAACTACTCAAAACCAGAGCACATTTTAATACTATTAAGAATTTCTTAGGAATTTTAGGCAAATAACTCACTGTTAAATTGTGAAAAAAACAAGCTGTGGGTACAACAGTGAGGCAGAAATGACAGACGCAACTGTAAAATTAGATATACTGTGAAAGATAAACAGGAGGACTTTGTTGAAACCTGGTATCCTTTCATCACTTACTTGGAAAGAGATTATGATCATAATAGCTGTTGCGTGTCCTGGTGCATTCACAGGGCCTGTTTTTTAGTGGAAAATCTAACTTCTCTTATAATCCTTTTTTTCTTGCAGTTTTTCTTTTTGTTTGTTTAACTGTGTGACATTTTGAGAGTAAGACTAACAACAGGGATATAATAATGAAAACACTAGAATAAAGATGAAGTTGGCCTGAGAATACAGCTGCGTGAACACTTCAGAAACTAATGGTTGTAATATTTTCTGCACATCTGCCCCACTGGTGCACAGTTAGTATCTGCTGTATGTTGGTGTCGAGGCATATATTTGACTCTCCGTAGGTCCGGCTTTACTTTTTAATAATAACAGAGTCTGAGCCTTCTAAAGAAACATGCTGTTTTACAGGGTCTAAAGTTCCCGTGGGAGAGTGCTGTGTCAGGGAGAGAGGTGTGTCCACAGGACATTTATGGACAACAAGAGATTCACATCAATGGAGATGTCATATTGGCCTTCCAGCACTATCTCTACCTCACCGAGGTATGCTCGTTCACATCCCCACTCACTGTCCCTTCTACCTGGCTTTGTTAATCTAGCTCTTTGCTGCAGGATCTGTCCATGTTCAGAGAGGGACTGGGCAGCGAGGTCATCTACGGTGTGGCTGATTACTGGGTTTCAAGGGTAACCTGGAAGCCCGAGGACCAGAAATATCACCTCCTGGGTAAAGACAATTAGTAGGAAGCTGGTACTCAACCTCGTCATTCAGTGCATCAGTTACCTGCTTTAATGAAAGGATCTGACTCACACTTTGGTTTATTTTATATTGAACGTTAACGTCATGTTTGTTCCATTCAGGTGTCATGCCGCCTGATGAATATTACTACAATGTCAATGACTCTGTGTACACAAACACAGTGACCAAACTCAGGTATTTGTATTAAATTTGTATTAATTATTAAACTCTAACAACTTATGTCTTATGCGTACCAGTAATAATAAACATATCTTATTCGTCAGTCTTCAGTTTGCTGTAGAACTGGCTGAACTCCTTCAGCACCCTGCACCCAAGGAATGGCAAGCAGTGGCCGAATACATTAACATACCTTTTGACGAAGAGTATCAGTACCATCCTGAGTACGACGGCTACATTAAAGGTTAATATTTTTTTCTGTTACAAAAGAACCTTAAATGTTCTTAACTTGATGCCAGAATGTCCTCTGGGTGACAAACAGGGCATCCCGTGAAGCAGGCGGACACAGTGTTGCTGGGATATCCTCTTGGATTGCCGATGTCCCCAGAGGTTAGGAGGAATGACCTTGAAGCATACGAGCCAGTGACAGACCCTCACGGTCCAGCCATGACATGGGTAGGAAAGACGTAGCATCCTCTATGGTCACACAAAACTGCTCAATGAACTAAATTTCAAGTTTGTTGAATCTGTGTAAACAAAATTAAAGTAGTTGTGAAGACAAAAGAGGATCCAAATCAGTACTAGTAAAGTGTACTTCCATTAAGTATTCTTTTAATAAGCTCATCACTGGCTTCATATGCAGTGTCTATATCTAAGGTTGCTGGATAGATGTAACAGAGAAAAAAAGTACCCATGCAAGATTGGACAGTATCAGAAATATGTAACACATGGTAAATGGCATCAAGATGAACATCAACATATATTTAGGCATTAAAACATAACAACCTGCCTAGAGTCTTATTTCTCAGTGTGATACAGTGACTGACTTTTGTGTTCATATTTGAATCCAAACTTTTTACTTTCCATTTTCAGGGGATGTTTGCAATCGGCTGGCTGGAGCTCGGGGAAGCTGAGAAAGCTCAGCTTTTACTTGAAAAGTGCTTCAACAACATCCAGGGCCCGTTTCAGGTACCTTTTGGCTCACACATCCACATAAACACACACCTGACATTTACTGGATTGATTACCTTTCCTCGCAGGTATGGAGTGAATCATCTGATGGCTCCGGTGCGGTCAACTTTCTCACAGGTATGGGAGGATTTCTGCAAGCCGTGCTGTTTGGCTACACCGGTTTTAGGTCAGTTCATAATCCAGCAAATAAACACTTCGATGTGTTCAGTCCACAGTGTGTTCACAGTGATACAACGCTTCGCACACTTGTTTTATATCCTAGAGTTCAGAAGGACTGCCTGGCATTCTCGCCACTTCTTCCCAAAGGCGTCTGCGAGCTTTGTATCCGTGGTGTGAACTACCTGGGCAGGCAGATGGACTGGCTGCTGAGGAAAGAAGAAGTCTGTATCATACTGAGGGAACAGGAAGGCAGTGCAGGCAACACTAAGCCCTGTAATTTACAAGTTGTCCTGAAGGCATCAGGAACTAAACTCCCCCTCACACCAGGTAAAGCACAAGTTCAAACATGCAGTTTGAACATGCAGCTCTTCAGAGCGAGTTTTATTCGTGAAATTAATTTGACAGCTTCTGTGTTAATAAGAAACAAACACGTGTCTCGCAGTATAGCAAAGAGAAATGATAATTTAACTGTTTATATGGACAAAATAATGATAGAAGTGAAAAACATTTGAGTCTTATAATCAGGAAAAAAAACTTCAGGACTGTGATCGTCTCTGACTTATCTTATCTAGGCTGAAAGTGATGTAAAAATAATGTGTGGAGCATGAACTCAGAAGCATTGCCTGCCAGCAAACCGGTGTGCATACCTGAACCTGATCCAAGCTTGTGTACATCTGTATTTTCAGGGCAGCCGGTAACTTTCCCTCGAGAGCCCGGATATGTTTGCAAATTGATTTCAGCTGCTTCCTGTTGGCCTTTCTGAAACCAGAGCACCGATCCTCCGAAACATTTCACATACTGACAGTTGAAAACATATGATTTGTTTTTATTATATTTTGCTTGATTTACCAAATGTATGGAATAAAGACGGGCAGTATTAAGTCTCCCAGCACCTACGGATCTGAGCAGGGCAACGAATAGTACACAGATGGATTTATGTAATATTTGTGGACTTTTTACGTTAATAAAAAAAAAATGCAAAGAAACTTTGAGTCTAAATTACTGAGTTATTGACGTTTTGGATGTCAAATGAAATACGATTAGCAGAGTTATTGTAATTATATTTTTTTATTTAGCGTTTTTTGTTTGTTTGTTTGAGTTTGGGATCTTTTCCTTTCACTTTAGTCCAGAGCAGCTTTGACATTTGAGTTTAATCTTTGTTTCTATGTAAGTTTTTCTTTAGATTTTCATGTGTGCTAATTGTCCTTGATAAAGGTGGGACTCACCAGGCACTGCATGTAACAATATTATCACTATATTTTATTCTTGATGTGATATTATATTAATTTTAAACCTTTTGTCATATTATTGCAATAAAATATACTGTGATTTACCACCAGGAGTATTCCCAGAATACAAGCAGCTGGCAGTCACTTGAGTCGAGTCCCCTCGAGTTTGGTCATTGACAAAGACTCATGCAGACATTGCCATCGGTCTGCATTTATAAATTAGACGGCAATTATTTGCAGACCTTCAACAATCTGTCTGAAAGTGATTGCAGTCAGTCTAAGTCAGACTGCAGTTGTTTGCAGGAATGCATAATGTGATAAAATTAAACAAATCACCAGCCACCCATTTCTTTTGTAGGTTTGTAGGTTTCTTTTGTAGATATTTGGTGTCCTTGTATCGATACATTATCACCATATAAATTATCATGACATTCTCCCTAGTGTCTCCCTGCTCAGGGATAATGAATATTTGCACCATCTCCTTTGATTACATTAAGAAAACACTAAGTAAGAGAGAGACATTTTAGTTAACTATATTAATTTGGCTGACACTGAGCACATCCACACTTTTTAATGGTGGCGGTTAGATGATTAGAGTTATAGTTAGATATGCCATGCAAAAAACAAAACAAAACACTAAACAACTTACAATAAACTTTTATATATGAGTGGAAGGATGACGGCACAAAAGCATGTACACAATGCATTTCTGTTTACTTTAACTTGCAGACTACCATGACCTTTGTGAGATTCATGACTTCAAGCATCCTGTAGCTTTGCTTCCTGACAGGGGAAAACTATTTAAGTCTGCAGGGGGGAAAATCCAGAGAAAGGGTATAACTGAAATACAATTGCATTGTCTTCTTGATTTAGGCAGAATAGAGTCTACGCTAGTACGCTAGTGTATTGCTATCGTCTACCATTTAATCCTCAAATCCCTAGTGTTAAACTATTGTTTATATAATCCAACATCATCTAGAGTCTTATGTTTTTCTGATACTGAGCACATCCACACTTTCCATCCAGATGTTTACCAATAAGAGCCAGCCGAACTCTAAACCCAAAGTTTCTAAGAGTGGTTTTAAATAATACAAAGAAAAAACGAAATAAATAATAAAATACATTTCTATAACTGGTCCACTTTCGTTATATTTCACTGTCAAACCTGCATGTGTTTGACTGCTGGAGGGGCGGAGCACGACAGATCTCCGATTGGCCCATTTAAATCTGAGCAGCGCCGTAACTCCGCCCTTAACTTCTGCTTGGGTTCGCACGATTTGAGTTCTCAAGTCAGTTTTCGGCACTCCGCTTCATCCCCAGCTATTCAGACCGAGGTGAGCTCCGCCTATCCAAATATTCCAGTCCACAAATCGAACGCCTCCCGTGGTCACAGCGCTTCAGGATTGGCTGGTGAGGTTTGAACAAGTTATAAACGGTTTCAGCGGGACAGTTTGTAGGGTCGCTGTTGTCTTCTTGGGTATTCATTAAAGTAGGAAGCCCCTCGTTTTAGCAAATTTGTCTTTTACGCAAGTATGCGATTGATGTAGCTTTTTAAAATTAGCGGAACAACGAGCCGTCAGAAACGCGAACATCAAAGGTAAATGTTTTTACATTAGAGACAATGTTAGCTGAGGTCATCAAAGTTAGCTGGCAAACGTGGTACTTTTAGGACACGGCAGAGCAGCTATCAGTAAAACACGATAAAGAATATGTTGTGTTATATTATGCGGATGTGTCTTAAAATCACTGTTGCAATAGTCTTACAGTAGTATTTAAAATGATATCCGTGCTCTGTCATATGTGTTTTGTGTTAGCTAAGTTAGCTTGTTCATGTGAAAACGTTGATCAGGGTTAATTTTGTTCGCTTCAGTGCATTATTCAGTGCTTTTGGAATATTTGGCTCATGTAATGATGCTGTTTTTATGGTAGCTCAACATGGCAGATCTGAAATAAGATATTAAAAATCTCTTGGTCGATAACATTGTTAAATACCTTAGTTGTCATACAGTGTAGTCGCGGAAGTGGAAGACTGCACTGTTCAAGTTTAGTATACATTATCAGGAAATGCCAAACATTAGTCTAATATCACTTGTATTCTATGCACAGCTGTCCAAAGGTTAAAGTCTTATAATAAAAGGTTTTATTCTAGAAAACAATTTCTAACGGGAACTTGAAATATTGTATTGGTTATTGAGGTGAAAAAATAGTTAACACGTTAATCATTTTAAAGAGTCCCTTTTTTATTTTTTTTAAAGCACATTTGGTTCTGATATTACATGTGTAATACATAATACTTTCAGCGGCCACTTTGTTAGGTACACCTTGCTAGTACTGGGTTGGACTTCCTTTTGCAATCAGAGCTGCCTTAATTCTTCATTGCACAGAATCAACAAGATGCTGTAAACATTGCTGAAAGAGCTTGGTCCACGCTGACTTGAAAGCATAACACAGGTGCTGCAGATCCATGATGTGAATCTCCTCTTCAGCACTATCGCTAAGATGCTCTACTGGTTTGAGATCTGTTGCTTGTTTGGCCGAGTACAGTGAACTTACTGTCATGTGGAAGAAACAAGTTTAAGATGACTTTAGCTTCGTGACTGCCATCAGAACAGCAGTACACTGTGACCATAAAAACATGGAAATTGTAAGCAACAATACTCTTGATAAGGGGGTGAAGTGTGGCAAGAAAATATGCCCCATATCACCACCAACCTGAACCATTAATGGATCCGTGCTTCCAATTTGTTTACACAAGATTCTGACCCTGTCATCCAAATGTTGCAGCAGAAATTCACTCATCAGATCAGGCAATGGTTTTCAAGTCTACTTTTGTCCACTTGTGATCCAGTGGAAAGCGTTGCCAAAGTTTCCTCTTCGTAACTGACAGGAGTGGCCCCTGGTGTGGTCTTTTGTTTGCTGCTTTAACGTTGGACAAGTTGGGCATTTAGAAATGTCTTGATTGTAATGAGCGTTTATTTGAGTTACCTTTGCCTTCCCATCACCTTGAAGCAGTCTGGCTAGTCTCTTCTGACCTCTGACATCAACAAGGCATTGTCACCTAGAGACCTGCCGCTCATTGGATAATTTCTCTTTTTCAGACTATTGTTCTTCTCTCCGTGTTGGAAAATCTCAGTAGATTTGCAGTTCCTGAAATACTCAGGCCAGCCATTTGTCACTAACAACCATGCCACATTCAAAGTCACTTAAATCACCTTTCTTACCTATTGCTTGGCTTGAACTAAAGTGGGTTGTCTTGATCACGTCTGCATGCCTAAATATATTGGGTTGCTGCCATGTGAT
>VOQK01027599.1:0-15994 GCA_015052645.1 Benitochromis conjunctus
ATATATATATATATATATATATATATATATATATATATATATATATATATATATATATATATATATATATATATATATATATATATATATACATACATACATATATGTGTGTGTATATGTGTATGTATATGTGTATGTATATACATGCACATATATACATATATACATACATACATACATATATGTGTGTGTATATGTGTATGTATATGTGTATGTATGTATATGTATGTATGTGTATGTATGTGTGTGTATGTGTATGTGTATATGTGTATATGTATATGTGTATATGTGTATATGTATATGTATGTATGTATGTATGTATGTATGTATGTATGTATGTGTATATGTATGTGTATATGTGTATATGTGTGTATATGTGTGTATATATGTATGTATATATGTGTATACACGATAAACTGTTAACTATAAATAAGCACTGGTGGCCTTGTTTTTTACTAGCAATCATTAAGTACATGCCCATGTCATAACATTGCCTTCACCATGTTTGACAGGTGATGTGATGTGATTCTTCCCCTTGTGTTTCTCCATCTTGTTCATCTTGGTTTTATCTCTCCAAAGCCTTTGAAAGCTTTTTCAGGTGTTTTCTGGAAAAGCCTAATCTGATCTTCCTGTTCTTGAATGTAACCAGTGGTTTGCACCTTGTTGTATACCCCCCCTTTTTTTTCGCCCACGAAGGACTGTAAAGCATGACTTCCTTGCAAATTTTCTTGACTTGGTTAGACATTGTGAATTTGTTTTTCTCAACCAAGGAAATAATTCTGTCATCATAAACTTTAATTGTCTTCTGCAGGCTTTCAGGCCTTTTGGTGTTGTTGAGCTGGCCAGCACATTTCATCTCTATAATAACGTGATGGGCTGTTGATTTTGCAATTCTTAAAGTTTTTACTCTCTCTCAGAGAGGTTTATTTTATTTATATTTTAACCTGATAATGGCCTTGCTCACTTGCACTCACATTTCTTTAGCCTCATATTTAAAATTGCAGTTAAAAGCTACAGAATACAAACTTGGCACACCAATGAAACTGCTCCTAAGTCAACAGCCCCGTTAATTTTGAGCCTCTGAAAATGTACTGATCTCTGTACAAAGAAAGCTGTAATTCCTTAACAGTTAATACAGTATGTTTGGAAAACCTTCTTGCAATTACAGCTGAAAGTCTACACTTTAATCGTGCCTTGATTGATTTAAAATCCTCTGTGGTGGAATACAGAGGCAAAACTAAAACAATTGTGTCTTTGTCCAACAGATATTTTCTCCTATTCTTTAACCATGAAACCAATATGATTTCTATTAGCACATTCAACTAATAGAAGAATGAAATCAGTAAAAATGAATGGACTTTTAGAACGTAAAAAAATATACATTTACAATAGGAGTAAGTCGGCAGAGGTGGGTATACTCAGCTGCAGTCAAATGTCAAGAAAATAAGAGGTGTTTCTGCAGTAGCAAATAGAGCCCATAATACAGTCTGAGGTATAAATTTTCCTGTCACCTTCTCAGCGGTCGATAAGGGAGAAAGATTGGGTTGAAAATTGATTTTCCAGAATAATTGCTATTCTCTTCGTCTCGGGCACTCAAGTGTCTCCAAAGCTATTTTCCATTACAGCTGCTGGCTCTCCAATTTACCTGCCCTAAGTAAATACAAGAAAGGGCACAGCCTTTGGCCTCTAGAATCATCAAGGTTGTGAAACTTGCAGATGATAAGATTTATGGTGAGCTCAACATAATTGGCCGGCAGTATTCTGTAGATTGATAATGCTTGACCTTTGTGACGCATGAAGCATGAGACATCCATGACACAACAGACTTTCATTGTCCCGTAGACACAGAGCTGAAAATATTTATTACCAGACTGAGGTTGTGCCACATTGCGCCACGCAGTCGTAAATGAAACGAGCTGGAACGTGCTCTTTGCAGAAATGCGATGGACTTCGGTCACATCGTGTTGTGACAGATTTGACACAGACATGCCCTGTTGTGGACAGCAGTTCATGACAGCCATTGTGCTTTGTGTGTCATCACCATTTTGATCTCCTGTCCTCCTTCAAACAGCAGCAAACAGACCAACTGCATGAAAGGTGATTAGTTTACACGTTTTTACCGAGCCAGATCTAATTTCTCATTACTTAGCTGGTACCTGGTGTGGTCCTCATGTGGCCAGTCCTACCCCCCCACCCCCTTTTTACCGTTCAGCTAGCAACAACAGCTATTTTTATGAAATGACACGTGGCTTTCTTGATTTTATAATAGTTTAGGGAAACATGTACACCAAAAGAATAATTTCTTCCTTTTTTTAATATTTAAAAGTCATCTTGCTTGTGAACATGCACAGCAAAAGCGGTTTGTATGTAGTAAATGCCAGGTGAACATGAATCTCCACTTCTTTTATTAGAGATTGTGTTGTGTGTTGCATTGTATTGTATCATTGTGTGGAACAGAGGGAGTGATTCTCTAGCCTTCTGTCCTCCTGAATATCATACTCGGCTGCCATCTGAAGCCTGCCTGCTTTGCTCCAGTGTACAAAACCCTATTGTGGTTTTTATGAGATAAGCAGAGATGGCGAGAGTGAGAAAGAGAAAGAGAGAGAAGGAGGGAGAGAGAGGGTGAAAGACTCCTCTGGAGGCGCCAAGGCTATCTCCTCTATCTTCTCCAGGGAACATGCCGGCATTCCCAAAGACACTGATGCTAAGAGCCTCGTCGCCCTGCTGCCCACCTCCAGGAGAAGGAGACGGGGAGATTTATGTCATGGTAACCCAATCCCTTTGCCTTCTGAACTCCCCGTCGCCCCTGACTGCCTGGGAGAGTGACGAAGAGTTTGAGATTGGTGGGAGACTGCGAGGGGTGTGATGTTTTTGCAGAACAGAGAGTCACTATTCTGTTTGTATTCTGATATGCAACGACTACATGTCAGTGCGTTGTGTATAATCATGTGTAACTGTCGAGTTGTTTCCATTGTCTTTGTCATTTCTCAATAGCCTTTTCTACCCAAATGAAGACATGCAATATAATTCAGTTTTATTGACCAAATTTTACAGTAAAAATCGAGCCACGATTTTAAGAGTTGCCTCTAAATCAAAGTTGCTTGTTTTGATGTATGCTTGGTGGACACATTCATTTAAGTGGAGCTAAATGAAATAACTCAGTCATGGTACTGTGCAAAAGTCTTGAGCCACCCCTCATTTCTTTATATTTTGTGTCCAATAAGCCCGACTTTCGGGTGATTTTTAAAGGGGTCTTCACCAGTAGTTCCCCAGACCTCCCTGAAGGTCTTTCAATGTTTTTCACTCATTTTTAGTCAAGTAATATCAGATTATTATCTATTGTAATCTGGAAAGATTCAGATTTTTTTGCTGTCCAAACACAGCAAATGCAGTAAAAGCATAGCTGAATAGAAACAATGAAACTTATCAGTGATGGATAGCCCCCCCCCCAACTCAGGGCAGTCAACATCTAAAGAAGAGCTTTGAATGTCCTTCAACAAAGCTGCAGAACTATACCTGAAGATTACTTAAGAAAGCTTGCCTAAGAGAGTTCAGGCTGTGCTGAAGAATTAATCTTCAGGTCATACCAAATATTGACTTTCAAGCTTGTTAGAGTTTTTTATAATGACAGAAACTCAGTTTTTGTCATTATACAGTATGCTGAATTTCATGTACGTTTGCATGTTTCAGTAAATTGCTGCACTTATTTCCCATTTATCTTGCAAAATATAAAGAAATGAGTCTCAAGGGGTAACTCAAGAGTTTGGCACAGAACTACTGTATAGTGGTCTGGCGATATTTTTAACAGCAAACGGGTTTTTCTTCATACATGTACCTCTACAGTGATCTTTATGTGTCTGGATATTCTTATATTGGATGGTGTGCGACACTGGAGACCGCAGACATTTGCATCATGGATTTTGTCTTGGTTTCAGAGCAGTTACGCCCTTGCGTGTGCGTGTATCACTGTTTAATATCTACCAGTGGCCCTACTTTATTTGGGACTGAGTGGGATTGACTCCCACGGACGGCTTTGAGAAGAGATGTGACACTTAGAGAGAGAAGAGCAGAGAAGGAGGAGGTCGTGTAAACACATTCACACATAGATACACACTCGCTCACATGTTAACACATTTCAAGCCAATATTCACACAGCTACATTTTTAGGATGCCTTCCTAATGCTCTTTTAACATTTTAACATTCACCAGATTTTCATTTTCGTCTAGACAACAACTGAAAAAATAACTGCGAAAAAGTTTACAAACTAAACAGATGCTGAGCACAAGTTGTAATGCCAACATAATGATTGCATTACTTCCTATCCATGCCTATTAGAATTCAAAGAGTCAACAAAGTAGTGTAGGTGTACATAATGAATGAAACACAGAATGTGACATCTCCTTGAATTCACAGATTGAATATTTTATGGTTCAGGAGCACACCTGAGAGCCGAACATATGACTGAATCAAAACTTAATGTGAAACACGCAATATGCTGAAACTATGAAGTCAGGGGGAGGAGGAGACTGAATTACTGCATCAAGGATGACAGAGCGAAGTTAGTAAAACACTGAACTGCAGTCACTTTTTATTTAAAACTTTTTAAAAAAAAGATTTAACCCTTTACTGCATATAATGTGGATATTGCTTGCCTCATATTTTATTCCAAATCTGCCGTAAAGCCAAACAAGTCAGCAAAATTCCGTCATTTAATCTCGACAGAATCAACCGTTTTTAAAGTCTCTGTGATGTTTATCTCCTGCACAAACTCACACTCGCCCTCACCACTGTAGCATCTTCCAAACATGTGTTGAACCCACCAGGAGTCTGCCTTGTGGAGATGTGTGTGAGCGTATTTGTGTATTTGTGTGTTCAAGCAAGCCTTCTTGCAAGTGTGTGTTCAGCATGACGTGGCAACCCCCTGCCCTGTTCAAACATGGCGTTGGCTGTGCAGGCAGCCTCATTGTCAGGCTTGGCTTGCCAGTGGTACACGCTGTGCCTGGCACCCTGTGGAGGGGGAAGGAAGGAGCACAGCGGGGCCAGGCCGCCTCCAACACCTCTCCCACCGAGCCAAAGGCCCCTCTGGTGGGGCTCTGAACACCAGAACAGGCCCAGGGAGAAATGATAATGAGGACCAAGACTGTGTTACACAGGATAACACATAGGGATGCCATCACAGGTTTTAAACCGTTCACGCACACATACACACACATACACACCAAGACGTAAACATGCAAATATAGAAACATATGCGCTCAAGCATGTCTGCTCTTAATCAGGCTGGCGGGGACGCAAGCAAACAAACACACGCGCAGAGAAAAACTCACAATCTAGTTTAGTAGAAGACATCTGCACGTGGTAAAAATGGGGAAAATTGACATCGTCTAGGGATTCCACTCATTCAGAATTTTGTCAGTCAAATCAGATTTCAGCATTTCAGAGTGGCGCTTTGAATACGCGCTCCCTTTGATTAAAAATATGGATTTAGCGGAATAATGAGCCACACAGCACACATGTATATCTTGTCAAGTTCAGCTATTGTAGCCTCATTTTGACTCACTGGATATAACATCAAACACAATTCAAGTTATTTAAATATCTCCTACGTATAATAGACACTGTGTGATTACAGTAGCTCAGACTTGGACCTTCCCCTGGCTACGGCTGTTTCCACACACTGTCTTTGCAAACTTCCCACAACAAGGGAGCGACGCCACATGCAGGTTCCTTAAAGTGGCAGGTTTAGCCAATAGCAGGAGAATCGTTCCACCTGAGCTTCTCTCATCATTTATCCATAATTATGTAGATAAACAAATGCTTGATTCCTAGTCACATTGGGGATGTTTGACTAATGTTTTCAGTGGGGCCCACACTGAAATTGTCAACTCCTTACACTCAGTTTTAATTTTCAGTCTGACTTTGCATCCACTCTAATCAACTACCGAAGGGGATTACATTTTTCCTAATAAACCAGGAGAGACCAACATTCCCACTTGTATTAATGTCATATTAAGTCAGCATTGATCTCTAGCCATGCCAATATATTGGTTCGTCAAGGGTTTTAAAAGCAGAACTGAATGATTGGCTAATTATTAATCCTTCTGCGGTGCTCATTGGACTGATTTTTTTTTTAAATCAGAGAACCTCTGTTTTATGTCACAATGCCAGACAAGTGAACAGTGAACAGATTTAGAGGGTCATACTAAGGAAATGACACAAGGTCCAAGACATCTAACAAAGAGATTTGAAAATATCTAAAAGTCAAATTGTGCTTAAAAAAACTCTTAGTCGCTTCTGTGGGGTTTTTTTCCTTTTTTTTTTTGAGAAACTGTGGAAAAATGGCGTTTATGCAAACTAATTTTAAAGCATGCTCCCTTGTACCTGCGCCGCTTATTTGATTTCAAATGAGAAATTCAAGGAAAAAGTGTAGAAGTCAGCTTTAGCTGTGTAAATGAGTGTCCAGGTGTTCCACTTGTCCAGGTGTTCAATAAAGTATGTGGTTTGTTTGGTCTCATCTTATCTGTATGAAGTAGTCAGATTAAAAAGTAAGAATGTGTTCTCGCTCTAAGATGCATTAGAAACATTGCAGTCTGAGTATATCAGCCATTATAAGAAGTCTTGTATGTGTGAGCCAGGAAGCAGCCCTGAGACTATATGTTTATTCTTTCGATTTGTGGATGTCCAAAGACTTAATTTTATTCAATCCAATTCAAATCGCAATGCAAGTCATCTCAGGGGCATTTTACTTATCAAGGCTAAGAACTTATAATATATACAGAAACACAACAATTCTCTTTAAGCAATCGCTTGCTGACAGTGGGGAGGAAAAACTCCCCTTTACCATGAAACAAACCTCTGGCAGAACCAGTCTCAGTGAGGGCAGCCATCTGCCTCAGCCAGTTGGGGTTAGAGGAGAGTAAAGAGAGAAGAGGGGAATAAAAAGAAGAAGTGAACAATGTGATAGACTAAGTGTTGAACCACAAGTACCTGCACAAAGTGTATATGGTTAAAAAAAAAAAAGGACAAAATAGATAAAACAAGAACTGCAGGAAAGAGAAGACACAAAAATGAATAAGATGCAATGGTGGCGTGCATAAATGTATGTGGCGTGAAAGAGAGGAAGGTAGATGAGCAGTGCACACTGTGAGAATTATCCCATAAGCCCAAAGCTGTAGCTGCAGAATCAAAGGGTGGTTCAGATATAGCCAACCTTAACTATAAGCTTTATCAAAAAGCACGTTCTTAGAAGCAGAGAGGCCGTCTGCCTCTAAAATGCAAAAAAGTGAACGTGGATTTTGAGAGCAAACCATGCTATCGGGGTAATGTGATGCCTTTAAGATATGGAGTTTGGTCATAAATGCTTTTTAAGGGTGTACAAACTATTTTGATTTGATTGGATTTTACACAGGGGCAAAGAAGAAAAATTAATCTGGGTAACATGTAACATTTCTGTCTTACTGTTTCCTGTAATTCTGCTGTATTATTGTAGGGTCTTTACCTTATAATGTAAAGCACTTTGAGGCGAATGTTGATGTGACTCGGTGCTATATAGATAAAATTGATTTAACTGAATAGCATTTGGGCTCAGTTGAAGGCTTTTCAGAGTACTTTTGAGACATTCAGCTAGTAAGGAATTACAGCATTTCATCCTAGGAGCAACAAATAGGGTAAATTGTTTTTATCCCCTACATTTAGACAGGATTTTCCTAATTTTGATAGGATTAAAAATGTCCAGCAGACTTGTTTTATGTGCGAGTTTAAAGACATATGCTGCTTAAGAATTAGTCAGTGGTTCGTGACTGGAGTAGTTCACAGCAAGGTTTGAACAGTGCAGTTGGGGTCAGGAATCAGTAGGAAAGCTGCACTCAAAATATTAATCAGGTATTATTGACATTTGCAGAGCTGGCTGTTGCAGCGCAGTCTTTTTAGAACTGTGCTCCATTTGCAGCGAAGATCCCGCTAAAGTGCGAGCAACCTAATACCCAAAACAAAAGCAAAAGTGACAGGTGTCAAGCCATGGATTGATAGAATTAAGCAGATCCAACATGTGATTACAATACCAGTGGGAAGCATATGGATTGTAGATATAAACCACTGCATGGATGTGTGACTGCTTTGCGAAATGTTAAAGATGAGAGGGGATGAAAATTGGATTAAATTGTGTGTGGCAGCTCACTGTAGGGAGGTAATTAGGGACAAACATTGAGACGCTGAGTCTGATCTCTCCTGCTGGAGGTTAAGTGAAATAGGAGCTGTGAGTCCCAGTGTCCCGGTGGCACAGTGATTAGAATTTCCTAATGTGGGGCTAATGGGATGTCAGCCGGGAGCGGAACCCCTACACAGAACCACTCATAACAACAAGTGGTCAAAGATCAAGGCTGATTAAAGAGATAGAG
The DNA here is from genome assembly GCA_015052645.1 of Benitochromis conjunctus. Taxonomy (NCBI): domain Eukaryota; kingdom Metazoa; phylum Chordata; class Actinopteri; order Cichliformes; family Cichlidae; genus Benitochromis; species Benitochromis conjunctus. The sequence continues at coordinate 8,398 of VOQK01027599.1, forward strand.
AGGAGAAGGAAGAACACTTTGGCACTGGTGATGAAGGAGTAGACACTTAAGTGACATATGAATCCTGACCATCAGCTGTATCATCACACCGTGCAGGAATGGGTACACGAAAAGTAGGGCGTTACTGTTTTGTTAGATGCACCATTAGGATGTGGGAAAAACAACAGTAGCATTGTATTTTAATGACCAACAGATTGCAGATGTTTTCGCACAAGTGTGTTAAATGTATCAGCTTTATATGTCCATAACTCAAACCTTGTTGAGCTGCAAAACAGCAGATTTATACATCATTAAGATGAGCCACAAGGTAAAGTACATCTGTAGTCTGTATCTCACATTTGTACATGCCAGATTTATATTTTCAGCTTATTTATTTATTTAATGGGAGACTATGCTACTCCTATTAGTGTCTCCCTCCATCATCAGACTTGTGCCATTTTCCTACATCGCCTCTTTACCGGCTCTTCTTCTGCATTTGTGTCTCTTCCTCACTTTGTTTGTTTTCTTTTTTTTTTGTTCACCCACTCCAGCCCCAGCTTGCGTTTGCATATTTGATCAACGTCTAGTGAGGATTAGATGGCATCCCTAGTTGCCAGTTGCGGCAGGGTCTGCGGTTGAAATAACAACAATAGCAGCACAACTTGACTGCCAGCCCCTGATGATGAAACGACATGGGGAAACAAAAGCAACCCCCAGAGCTGCAGATGTTGACGCTGGAAGCTGTTTGTTGTGTGGAGGTGTTTGTGAGGTAGAGGTGGCGCGCTTTTGTGTAAGATTATGAGTGTGTGTTTGATTGTGTGTGGGTGTATGAACATGTACTTACACAACTGTGTGCGTGTGTGCGCGCGCTGTATTTCTGTCTGTGTGAATGTGTGTCAAAGCTGTGGCCCTGTGGCTATGAGGAACCCAGCTGGGAGAAAGAGTGAGTGCATTCATCCTGGCTCTCAGGGGCCGGGGGCCACACAGGTACCCGGTGTGGGGATGAAAGGCTGCTCTGCAGATGTCACCCGCTGGGGTTCAGTGGCCTAGCCAGCAAATGTCATGTTTGGCAGCTGGCACGCTGCTGCTCTCCCACCAGTTGTTGGCAGAGGCGTCTTCTAAAGGATGCTAGAGTGGGATGCAAGCACCGAGAGCGCCCTAATGGGAGCAACATTAAAGAGAGTTGCTGGCTTCTGTCTGTCATAGAACATTAACCTTGTCCTGTTTCCTGCTTCTCTCGGGCAGCTGACGCATATACACTCTCTCTCCTATTCTCCCCCTTTACCGCTCTACTTACCTACATGTGTGCATGCATGTCTTTCTTCACACAACGCTACTCTCCATTGAACTCACTATCAGCCAGTTTATGTGTCTGTGAGGTCAGTTGACCCACACTACAACTTATCATTCTTGATTGAATTTGGCCCGGTTATGTGTCTCTTTCTTCTTCTACTCTGGTAAAATAGAGGTGTTTGTTGTTACTGTATTAAAATGACTGGATGAAAACAGCAGAATTACTCTGATTCCAGTTTTCAGAGATATTCGTAACAGTGTGTCGTCATTTATACTCACACCTTTTCCCAAACACTGACTTAATTTTCCTTCTGTTTTCCAGAATATATGGTTGTTGAGTGTCAAAGGTCTCATGACCGGCCAGTGGTTTTTAGACCCTCCTGCTGTCCTACAGCCGAGCTCCCTAGGGTTACTAAAACACAGAAACATCAACCACTATGACCACAGCACACATGACTTCACATCCAGATGTATAGACACATGCACACAGAAGACAGACCTTCTTTAACAAACTAAATGCTATATATATATTTGTAAAAAGCTACAGATGGTGTCATCTGTTTTTATTGATTTAATGGCAGCAATCCAAGTGTGTACAATAGATCACGGTGCATATATTTTTCCTTCTCGTAACACAGCGGTTCCATTGGCATTGATGATATTCCTCCAGTTGTTGGCCTTTGTGTTAATGCTCACCAGGGCCATGAACATGAAAATACCATTTGTGCAAATGCTAAAGGAAAGCATAAAAGAAAGGTCAGTTTCTCACTGTCAGATTGCTGTTTAACAATACATCAATCCCTCCATAATACAAGAAGACACATGGGAATGACTGGATACTCTGTGTGCGTGTTTGAGTGAGGGAGTGAGATCATTTTTCTGGTCACTTTCGGTCAGTTAATATAAACATACAGTATTTTGGAACAAGGCCAAATCAGTTCACTTACTCATAAAACCCATTATCCAGTGGAAATGCCAGAATTCCCTGTAATTTCCACTGATGCCCCCACTGATCCTTTATTTTATTTTTATTTTTTGGTCTTGGTGTCTAAAAGAATAATGCTTTTCAGATACTGTGTTTTAAGATATCTCTCAATTATTAATTTTAAATCTGATTATACAGGCATGTGAAAAATCCACTTGCCGTTCCTTTAAATGATTTCTAATAATAAATAAATAACTGAACAATATATTCAGCTGCCTCTCGTGTGAATCACACAAACAGTGGATTTGGTATTGGCGAGGCATGGGCTCCATCACTATCGTCAGGGACTACAGCTAGTGATATGACCTTCATATGAAACCTCATAACCGGCACGATTCACTTCAAGGAACATCCTTCTCTATGTGTTAGTCAGTAAACATTTGGGAAAGTCATCTTTAACAGCTTTTCAGGAGTTTTTGATGGGCAGGTTAGGAGGAGAAATTGCCTATAATTGATCACAGCTGGTCTTGTCACCTTCACCTGTTTAAAATACCAAAAATAATAATAATATGAGTTTCCAAATATATAATGGCATCTGTTAAGCAGTGCTTATCTGTGGGGAAACAGTGAGTCAGCTTTCTACTTTCAACCAATTTTACCTAGCAACAGTGAGCAAATTCCCCAAACCATTCAAAAACTGGTGGAGAAATACACATTTTTCCCTAGCAACCAGTGGTTACAAGTGGTTGGGGAGTGGTTGCCAGGCAATTGCTAATCAGTCTTTCAGCTTATGGGATTTGTATAATTTGGTCAGTCACTTTGTTTATTTTTGCCATTCAGCACTCCTTTATGTCCACTATGTGTTTACAGCACTTAAGAAGTTATTGGTAACAACATGGTTAGTCTACTTTGTTGTTTATTTGTAGTAGTTTTAATATTTAGACAGTATTGCTTAGGAATTTTAGATTACATTCATGTCAGTAATCTAATACCATCAGAGAGGCATCTCATCTGACAGTAACCTCAAATATACAGCCATAGTCATAAAGAATGATCCTCTTCAACAAGAGGAATGATGAGCCAAACCACAGATGTGGGGCAACATTATTGTCCTTCTGGGATTACATGAATCAGACGCTATAGAAAGCAGCTTAAATCTACAGGAGAGCTGTGAAAAATTCTCAGACATTCCCAGAATATCTGATATGCCAAGCAGTTGGAATAACTGTGTGCACATGTATGTGCACAGGAGAAATGGTGCAGGTATGAAATATATTATTAAATTACTAAAAAGAAAAAAAAAATGCCTTTAAAGAAACAGACACGACTTTACCACTAAGCTCAAACCCTTTTGCCATTTGTCTGAAAGTTTGCTTTAACATTTTGTAATATCCATGAATACTATACATGTACACAAAAGGCACACGTGCATACACGAGCATACTCTCTCACAGACACACACACGTGTCAAGTGGACAAATTACACCCAGAGGATTTGGATGCATGCAGTTAAGATTATGATCAATGACAAGTCAATCATGTGAGTCTGTTCTCCTCTCACTTCCCCAGCTCAGCAGTTATTCTCCAGCTGGCTGGATCTGCCCTGAACCATTGGTGGAGACATTATGCTCCTCTTTTTCCATCATTTCTTTTTCCTACCGCCTCCACCTCTTAACCTCCTGCTTCGCCCTCACCCTCCCTTTCCTGACTTCCCATATGAAGCTTTGTCTTCCCTGCTCCTCCTTAGCTTCTTTTCTGTCATCTCTGTGGAGCAGTTAGCTCTGTCAGTCACATCTGACAGCTCACAGCCCTTCACCATTAGCCTCTGGCCTCCCAGCCTTCAGATTCCATGTTAGGTCAGATTTCCCCTCCAACACTAAAAAGACAGATAAGGGATGCTACTTATTGCTCGCCTCAGGTGAATGTTAAAACGTCTGCTGAAACTAGAGCTTTAAAAGACAGTTTGGGTTTATTATTCCATTTTTAAATTATGGATTACTGCCAAACATGGACAAACTTATTGTGGTTGCTATTGTCTTCCATGTTGTCGCTTGAAAAAGCTGCTCATTTTGTTGACCAGTCAGAGCTGTGTGGAATGTACACAGACAACAGCAGGAGAGGAGCTGCACCTGTCCTCTTCCCTGTTTTGCTGGTTTTTTTTTAATTATTGGCAGCTAAAACAGGCTGGATTTCACAGTTTCTCAGGTACATTTGCTACTGTGCTACCAACTGCACTGAATAATAGTGCTCTGTGTGGTTGTGTACGTTGAAGAGAGGCATGCGCTCAGCGCTGCCCATTATTCATAATAGAAAGGCTGGCGGGCTGGCCAGCAGACCCATCGCTCCCGTGCTATCTGAGAGCAGATAAAGGAGGCAGGTGTGGGGAGGAAATTAATGTAAATCCATCAGTCTTCAATTAGAGCTCTGCTCACACCCAAAATAAAGACTCCATCTCACACCAATAGGATCCCAGCTTTATTCACATCCCAACCCCACCTGCAAAAAGCACAACAACAGCAGCAGTAGCCCTAACGTGTAAACAATCAGGAGCTATATAATGCGATGTTTAATGATGAGCGAGCATGAGATGTGTGATATGTGCAGGTGTGAGGTGTTATCTAGCTCATGAGCAGCAGCCATGGTGTACACGGTTGTCTATTAGGCTCCCAGTATGTGGCCCAGCTAATTCTGTGTGCCTGGAGGTGCAGGGGCAGAGGCTCTCCATGGACTGTGGGCTGAGGGAAGAACTGCAGTTTAACCTAATTTGGTTCTAATTACAAAGACAGGAAGTCCACCTGCCACACATGCGACTGTATTTCCCCTGCCTCCCAAAGGGCGGAGAGTCTGGAGAGAAAAGGGAGGCGATGGGAAAAGGGCAGGAGAGAAACTGTGCGATAACAATAACAATAATAATTATTAACTTTTATTTTGTGTCTTCCTGTGGTAAAAGAAGTCACAACATATACAGCACCCTCACAGCTGACACCAGGCTAAATATTTTGAATTTTTGTCTCAGCAATAAATATTTCACAAATCAACAGCACGTTAGATTGGAATTTCAAAGAGTTGTGGGAGTTTTGCAAATCCGTATGAATGTTATCTGATACGAACAATGTTATCTCCAAAGAGCCATTACCAGTCTGCCCCACACTGAATCAGCCTTCTATATCTCTCAGTTAGCAGCTTGGGAAGATTTGCATCTCATTGTTTCTTTCTGAGTTTGTGGTTTGATTAGTGATTGCATGCATTCATTTTAGCCATAACAGCTTTCTGCATAGAGTTTATGTAGTTTGAATATAATGCCCATCACATAACATTATCATCATTATAACTTAATACAGATATGAAACACAGAATGGGTAATCTTTGTTCAGTAACAATAAGAAAGAATGCGTATGTTGTAAAAGCAAACATTTTGAACAAGTGTGGCATAGTGTGCAGTCGCATGAAGGTGTTCTTTTCAGAACATTCGAAAGCACTTTTTAAGCATATTCTACCCAAAGGACACAAATAAATGCAGCCATGTAACCTGCACAGCTTTCTGCTTCTTTCATCTGCCATGTCTTATCAATTGACCAGATCTCCCAGTGGTGTTAATAGCAGGCTTTGGCGGTGTAAAGCTCCCTAACAAGGAAACTGATTGTTCTGTTAATGTGTTACTTCCTGTTGGAGTCACTTCTCTGGAATGGAGCTGAGTGACTGGTGCCGGAAGAAAATCCCCACATCAGAGTGATCACAGGCCAAGGTTTCACTTAGCTGGTCAGCCAGCCAGCCAGCTAGCCAGCAAGTCAGCCAATCACCGCCTTCCAGTGCCGGCGATGGAGGAGATACATTTCACTAAAGCAGTATGTGTCACCTAAAACCCAGTCTATAGGCCTTGGTGGTCCAGTTAAGGCTGGGCCACATCACACAGAGGGTTTGATGCTATTGCACAGCCTTTACAAAAGTCTGCAGCTTTCCCCAGTTTGAAAATAAGAGCCAAGAAGTGATTGATTGAAACATTCTGAGCATATGCTAATTGGCACTTTTCAAATCGTAATGTACACTTCATATATGGCACAGGCTCACAGATATGGTCTTAAAGTTATTGCAATTTGGCATGTGAGTGTTAGTGGCGGCGATTTGCCACTATGGATTTCTCCAGCTTATTCTCCCACTCTCGGATTTAAAACTTTGATCGTAAGGTATTAAAGTCAATAGTAACCCAACAGGGTATGTAGTAAAGCTGGGGCTTATAGGCTTTATACCCTAGTCTATATGCAGGGAACTGCGTGAGACCAAAGTTAGGTGAGGAGACAATGTGGTGGAGAGACATCAGGATTAAAAAAAAAAAATACAGGAGTGAGACAGAGAGAGAAAACATAGATAGAGACAATTTGGCGGGTCATGTTACCAGCAGGTCAAATTCTTGGCAGAAGAAGTGCTGTGTTGCTATGGCAAAATGCCTTTTTAACCACCCAAGAGTCACGGGCCAGGGCAGTATCATTGGTGTGAGTGTTGTTCAAGAAGCAGTGGAGATCAGGGCCTTAATCAGTCAGCACTGCTACCAGGGTGAAGAGTGGGAATTGAGCCTGAGGCTATTTGGAACAGGAACATCAGTACAGATACGCACACACACACACACACACACACGCACACACCTACACACACTCTCTCTCTCTTATCCGATGCACAAATTAAATCATCTAACAACAATTTGCATTTTATATCCAGCATGAAAAGGACCATTCTTACCTAATACTGAGACAATTAAAGAGTAGATAGCAGCAGTGAAGAGGATCAGTAACTTCATATGGTTCAATATGTGCAACTCCGGTTGGCATCTTGCATAGCTGCAAAGAAAGTAAACAGGGAAGAAACTTGTGCCGCGTGCCCAATTTCTGTCTTTTTCCCTTCGATGCTCTAAAAGTCTGAAGAGGAAATCTATCCTGAAGTTATGTTATGAAACTTAATAACTGACCAACCATCTGATTCACACCCTATCTGTCCAAGACATGCCACATATTTATTTCCAGCAAGTGATTGCATCAAATTTGTCCTGTTTTTAACTTTGTTAGAAAAAACATGCTTGGCGGATGCACGGCACACACTGGTGGCTGCAGGGAGCCAAAAGCACTTTATTTATGTTTGGATGGCAGTGGGCGCTCAGTTCTGCTTGGCACAGACAGTGTGCTGTGGTCTTTGGCACCTCTTCGCATCCATCCTGTCCCCCTGACATACACTCTCCCTATCTCTACTGGGCCTCTGTAGCATCTTGTGTGTACGTATGCATTTGCATGTGTTTGGAACTATGCATGAAATGCCGTGTAGTCCTGTTTATATGTTCTTTGAACTACCGTTAAGATTTTTTTTCTACCCTTAATATCATGTAAAAGAAACAGCAGGAATGCTTTATATGAA
>VOQK01027599.1:23547-33941 GCA_015052645.1 Benitochromis conjunctus
ATGGCTTAAGTCTGACATTGAGCAAGAATATGAAAACATGTGGCCATCCAGCAACCCAATAGGTTTTCTTAGTCTGCAAATGCTTGCAGAGTGTTAAAAAAAAGACTAAATACAACATTGTGGTAAACATGGGCATTTCCCACTTTTTTCTTAAATGAGTTTTAGGCATAAAATTAAAAACGGGGACCTATTAAAAAAACGGTTAAAAAAATAAATAATATTACTCAAGTCAGTGTTTGATATTGTATCTATTTGCTAATTACAGGATTCAAATGGATTTTCCTTCCCCTCACCTACAACTGGTCACAGCAGATGGCTGCCCCTGCCTCAGCCTGTTTCTGCCAGAGGCTTTTTCCTGTTAAAAGGGAGTTTTTTCTTCCCACTCTCTCCAAGTGCTTGATCATAGGAGATTAGCTAGGATTTCTTTCTAATATTGTAGGGTCTTTATCTTCCAATATAAAATGCCTTGAGGCAACTGTTGTTGTACATTGGCACTATGCAAATAGTGCCAATGTACAACAACAACAGAACAGCATTTGAGAAATCATGGCTTTTTCTTTAACCTACACACATCATAGTATAAGTTTTATGATTCCTGTTTGAAAACAAGCAGACTGGTGCTGATTTAAAATTTTATTTCATTTTTTCTGCTAGGAAACGTAATTGTACGATATCTATATCAAAGTGATATTTTCAGTAAACCACTACTTACTTTTCCATCACTATGCTGGCACTTAGGCACAAAGGTATTTACTTTAGTTTAATCTTCTTGAGCTTTCTACAACCAGGCAACACGTTCACATAAATTCTTACACGGACAAATACACAAAGCGGCAAAACCCTGTCGCCTTGTTCTCTGCGAAGGTAGATTATCTGTGAATGCACAGAGAAATTTCTCGGGGGATGCTTTGGCGCGGAGTAATAAAACTCGGAGAGTGTTGCCTTTGCCAAGCTGAGACATCTGGTCACCTTATCACAGATAAGTGGGGGTTAGTCCTGGCATCTGCTAGAATTAATCCATTTTGCAAACACAGTTATCCTAATCTCCTAAATATGTCATTCCACAACTGTACAAAGCAGTATGTACAATTTCACCTTTCTTTCTCCAGCATGCACAAGATTGATCAAGGCACACTTCTCGGCACCGTGCTATGAAACGTGGACAGTGACACACTATAGAAGTGGAAGACAAAAAAGGTCTGAAATCGGTGTCACAACCTGCACCTGGCCAACTATTTGCCAGTGCCCAGCCTGGTCTACAGCTAGCCACCTAACATCCCTGCATGAATATTCATGTGGGTGGATTTCTCTTTTGTTGCCTGCCTAGTCAGCAGTCACAGAACACATGGTGAGTGTTGGCAGCGCCCGGCCTAGGTAGAGGGGCCGCGGACGGAGGCAGTGGCAGGAACCAGGACCTGTGAGGCTGACTGACATTTCCATCTGTGGCGAGGCCTGGTAATTATCGGGGAGAGGAGCGCCCGCAGCAGCGCGCCATCTGCTAGGGGAGATGGCTCAATGAGGTATGAGCACGAGCGGCACTCCGTCGGGCCACTGCCTGCCTCTGACATGAGGGCTCGCATCTGCTACCGAGGAGCCGGGCCGCCCAACACAGCCTGCCTGCCTGGCCGAGAGAGGGGGCTGACAGGAGGGAGGAGAGCAGCCAAGAGCCCCTCTGACCCCCTCCACCCCCACCACCACCCACAGCCATCACTACCACCACTGCCCTGCCAAAGGCACACTTGACAAACAGCAGAGCCCACTCGCAAGTTTTCATACAGATCTCATCAAGTTGTTGGATTTTTGTAAGGGATGCTTCTTGGTTCCAGTTCCTGCAGAGGAATCCATCATTGTTATGTCAGTGTCAGTAAATGTTGGAACAGAAATACAGCTTGAGGCGAAACTGAGTGAGCAAATGTATTATATATTATATTTTTGTGGCAGAGGATGGCTGGGTTAAATGCAGTTGCTCTATTGCTGTGCTTGTTAGCGGGATTTGTTTCTGACTCATTTGTGAAGCACAGCTCTGTGAGACTGGTTGGTTGTGGGAGCCTGGCTCTATATCACACAGCCTCCTCACACACCTGGCAGGTGTGTGTGTGTGTCTGTGTGTGTCTGTGTGTGTGCATGAACCACTTTTGCATGTGTGTATGTTCTCATCTTCTCTATGCAGCTTTTTGAGCTCAGCATGGTTAGTCCAACTGTGGTTCTTTTATTACACTCTGCCCACGGACTTAGGCACATGCTTTCAGCTCTGCACACCAACATCCCATTAACGGTGAGCACAGAGCACGGGCCTATTGCTCACTGAGCGGTCTAGATGTCTAACTACAGAAAAAAGAAAAGACAGCTGCGATGCACACACCTCAAAAACAAACTGTGTGAGGTAGCCGGGTGTGAAAAGAAGGCGGTTTCTATTGTGCGTGCTGCCGACCTACTTAAATGTGAGCTTTAAATTATTTTTCAAAAACGTCTTGAATCTCAGACTGTCGTCTTTTCTATTTTTTACAAAGCATTTTGTTTATCCTTGAATGAGACTCATGCAATCCAGCCATTCAACTCTAGCTTTCATTCCCACATTTGTTCAGTTGCTGCTCCATGGCGTCACTTTTAGTGACAGTATGCCCTAATGAATTAAACCTGATTTACACAAACTTTTGCGTTTACTGATCGCTGCTCACCAACTGACTGGAAACTCACTCTTGACATTTTGTACCATGTAGTGTAAAGTGATGCATATATGGCAGTTTCTGTAACTCACAAAACTTGAATTTTGCCATCTTTTGTTTTTGAGCTCTTTAGCATCTGTCAAGTCTCTGACATGTTGTTGTGGAAGCTGTTTTTACCTTTGTGGATCAGTGTTTTCATACTGCCCTGGTGACTCTTGCGTCACTTATTACCTCTTGGAAATTACTCTGAAGGAAAGGAAGAGCAAGAAGAGCAGTCAAGGTAGACAAAGAGAGAGAGAGAGAGAGTAGAAGAGGAGGGGTAGAGCAAGTGAACTAGAAAGAGAGAAGCACATCTCTTCATCGCAGGATTTTATCTGACTGTTTGGACAGATTGGTAGAATTCAAAATGCAGCAGGGGCCTGTGATGTGGCAATAAAGCGTTTGCCTTTGATCCCGCCTCACTATTTTTCCCCCCATGCACATGTGCACGTCAAAATCAATTAGATCAACTCTGAAGAGGCGAGGCAGCTGCGCATCCGCACAACAAACCTTTTGCATCACCTCAGTTTACCAACAATCTGCTTATTATTCTCATTGTCAGCTCATTGATATAAACTCCACTGCTGCCATCACCTGCACGCACAACAAACTTCAAGGTGTACGAAAGATGAAATGATACACAAATAGAATATCCATCTTAACACACAGAAACACATGCTTACATCCTAGCCACAGCTGTCAATTACCTACAAAAAAAACCCCCTCTTTGATAAGGAAAATTTGAATTTCCCCCTCCCTGCTCTTGGAGTGGCTTTTTCAGATGTCATAGCACTTATGAGAAATTTGTGACAGCATCAACAGCGCCTATTCCCCATTCAGCAGCATTAACTCTGTGCCATGTGTCTAACAAACGGAGGCCATTCTGGAGCCCTTAATGACAAGGCTGCTTCGCTCCTCTCCTCTCCCCCTCGCTCTTTTCAAATTGCTCTCTAAATGAAGTACAGCTGTGTGGACCAGGTGCTGCCATCCCCCTTTCAGAAAGAACAGGAAATTATGAAATCCCCAAATCCTTCACAAATGGCGGGCAGGAGGGAAGGTTGGAGAACGTCAGCTCGGTTTGCCTGGTCTGTAGCTACATGTCTCATGTCGTTGGATAATCTTCATTCGAGTTCCTCGTTCCGCTCTCTCCATCCACCTCTCCGATCCGCAACCTATCACTTAGGAGTGACAGGACGCACAACAGATGAACTGATAGTTTCATTTGCATGAGGTTGCGACCTCATTTTGACAGCTTGATTGGTATCATTTTTTTTGAAACATGTATTGATTCTAGTTGTTGCAGCTTTGATACAGATGTTTAGCTGTTTAGTTTGGCTAAAAGAAGCTGGAATTAGTGAAAATATACTTTGAATTTATGTATTTTCATATATGTAAATTTAACATGTTAATAGTCTAAAGCTTAATAACCCAAAGATTAAAAAAAAAAAGAAACAGCCACAAAAATGCTTTATGATCCTCCCTCTTCCGTTTAAATGAAGGTTTGACTTGAAACCTGCACTAGCAAGCATGGAATCCATTTAATATTTAAAGCGCTGCACTTGTTCTCTGTTCTAGACAACAGAAAGAGCACAACTGCTGAAGTAGGCCTCCTGCTCAGGAGACTGTCAATGTGCAGCTGTCAATGTCTCCATAAAGCCCCATATCCATAATAGACAAAGCACTCATCAAGCCTCAGCTTCATCTGGCCTCCCAGATGCCCCATCACCAGGGGCAAATCCCATCCAGGACTGAGCGCCGCACCATGCTGCCAGATGTGAGCTGGCAACATGGCCGTGGGGTCAACACATGGCAAAGGTAGACTCAATAAATGAATTATACTCTGATTATCATAAATGTGGCATCTGAACATGGCGCTTGTATTACTTTTATTTGGAAATGGTGGCACATAGTGTGTCAGGTGCACTGCTGCCACCAAAATGCACACATGCAGAAACACATGAGAATAACATGAAGCGTAAATCTGCAATTCACACACAAAAAAAATCATTTTAATATAAAAATGCAACATTATGACTCAAGCATGTGTCTGCACACATTTGGTAATCATTTACTTATAACTCAAACTTTGTGCAAGAAAATTACAGGGGGTAACATGACAGAGCCAAAACATATTTCGGATTCTCCGAATGATTCCATGCCATATGCCCTGTATTTGTACATAATTCCACAATGTTCTAGGTCGCTCCCTCAAACATATTCTGTTTCGTCACATGCCAAAAAGACCTTTCCCCCCATCCCTCCTTTCCTCAGTTTGACACGTTTTCATGCGGTATCTGGCTGCCCTGGCTCCCTGTCTTCCCCTTTAAAATGCCATGCCAACTTCAGAGGACCCAGGTGTATGGGTCCGTTATCAATTCCACTAACAAGCGTGCTTACTGGGATCACAGGACGCGTTGTGGCTTGCTTTTAAGTCCCCGTCTGTAGCCAAGGCTGACCTGAATTGGAGACATGCGGCCCCCTGCTGATAGCAGCCAACCTCTGATGGGCAGTCCCTCTCCCAGACTTGGCCAGCACTCCGCCTGGGAAGGAGGAGGGGAGAGAAGAAGAAGTCTTTGAAATGTTGGAGTTCCATGAAGAATTGAGAAGCAGGACAGAATCAAAGGCTTCTGATATAGGAAAGGAGAAAAAATATTGAATCAAGACTTCAAGATGGAGAAGAAGGCAAAAAAAAGGGCCCTCCTCACACACGTATACACAGTAGATCATACTTACACTGTGAACAAAGAACATATCAGAGGTTGCAAATAAAGCTTCTCTATGTCTTTGCCATAGAGACAGTGGCTTGAAACGTAGTTTAAATTAAAAAAATCTGCAGCTCTGTAAAATACAGATCATCTACACCCAGAGGAATTATCCTTACTTTAAAGTTAAATTCTAGGGTTTAGTATAAAAACAATACAATCCCATTTCCAAAGCCAAAATAGGTTTTTGAAACGATATGCTCTTTTAAAATAGTTGTTTTTATACTTTTAAGTTGTTTTAATGTCCTCGTGGAATATGCAAGGTCTTCCCAGAATAAGACAATAGTTGGTATCTGCCAATACAAACGATCAATTTAATACCAGTGGTAAATTGTATAATAATATATAATAATAAAAGATGATATATTCCCGATTCCTAGTATTTTTCTCAAAGTATGAATAACTTTGAGGAAAATACTGGGGATCATTGTTTTAGGCAACATCAGGCTCACGCCAGATATTTCTTTCCTGCTTGTAAAACAATACCACATATTCGGCATATACTAACAATATACAATTATATATTCATAATTGCCATTTATTAAAAATGGCAGCATAAAACGATTTCCATTACTCAGCATTTCCACTGGACTCATTTCAGCTCAATCAGAATCAGAATACTTTATTAATCCCTGATCAAAATTATGAATGGCAAAGTAATGAAGGTACTTATTTTCTAGTTTCTCCTTCCCCTGCACTCTGTGAGAGTGCACTTGCTCACACGCAGACACACACAGACAAATTATGCACACGTTTATCAACAATATGTTTATTGAGTTTTTAAAACACACAAAATACAGGTCAAATAAATCGTATTCAGAAATATGAAAGAATATTCATCAGACAAAACAAAACAAGAACAAACAAAGAAACAAAAAAAACAAAAACGGATGGACGTGTCATTCCACCATATCCCTCACGGTTATATCACTCCGTTATATCCTAATTATGTGGCTCCAGGTTCCCCGGAATCCACCAACACTTGTGAAAGGTCCGCTTCTTCAAAGTATAATATAAAAGGTTTCCAGACAATTTCAAACAGCTCCTTCTTCCCTTTTAAAATATAGGTTATCTTTTCCATTGCCAGAGATGAGGACATGCCCCATAACCAATGCCCCAGTTTTGGCCTATCAATTTTTCTCCAATACAATGCAATTAGGCGTTTAAGAGGCACATGTAAGAGGCACATATTTATGAGGGTCCTGAATTCTTTTGGAATTGTAGAAGATGGTGAATAAAGTCCCAATTGAATTTAGAGTTATATTTAACATACTATTTATTGCTGACGTTACTTCCCTCCAAAACTTCTGCATCTCCTCACATTCCCATAAGCAGTGGAAAAGGGTTCCCTTTTCTATACCACATTTCACACATGCATCCGGGATATTATTATCAAATGAATGTAACTTAACAGGGGTTAGATAAGTTCGCACGGACCAGTTAACCTGTAAAAGCTGCAATCTTGTGTTAACAGTTTGAGTACGAGCTTTTAAGCACACTGATTTCCACTCTTCTGAAGATATATCTGTTCCTCTGTCATTCTTCCACGCGTTCAGCCGGCCAGCAGAGGATTCAGTAGAATTGGAAATAAACATATCATACAAATATGAGATTTGCTGTTTGGTGTAAGGATAGTCAGAAACTGCTTTATCTGTTAGTGATAGGTCAGGTAGAGTCAAATTGTTATTTTGTGAGGTTGCCACAAAGCTCCTTACTTGTAAATATCTAAAAAAAATGTGTTTTAGATAAGTTAAATTTAACTCTCAGCTGTTCAAATGACATCATTACACCATCACAAAAAAGGTCTTCAATCTTATTCAACCCAGACCTAGTCCAAGTTCGAAATCCTGCATCGAGCATACCCGGTTTAAAATGTTCATTGCCCTTAATCAGACTAAAACGAGATAGGGGTTTCCCTACTCCCAAAACATCATGTACTTTGTGCCATACATTGACCATGTTCAAAATAGTAGGATTTGCTATACTTCTTTTACGAGTTTTAACTGGCGCTGAATAAATGCACACATGTTGTGTGTGGAGCGGCGCTGATAGGAAGCTGGTAAAGTGAAATGATATTAGTATAGTTGACAAAAATACCTTATGTTACCATAAATTCAATAAAACTTTGAGTTACAAGTATTACGCAGAACATAATAAGACTGGGAGTGAACACAATACAGAAAAAAGACATTAAAGGAAAGACTGCTGGCGTGTAAAGTACCTCCAAACTGCCAACCCATTGCTATTAGCTTCCATCACGCTTTGTTATCTGTTAGCTGTACTGTTCCTCACGTGTGGCAGAACTGAACTGAACAGTTTGGATGAAGTGGTTAAAACTCACAGCAAGGAATTTCTTGATCTGAAACCACAAGGCCGCTTGTTCTCCGGGTGCCTCTAACAATCAGAAGACAAGCTTGTTGGATAATTCATTCTAAATAGGTAGTGACATGTTTGTGTGTCTCTGTGTTGCCCCTGTGATTGGGTGGTGACATGTTCAGGGTATATCGTGCCTTTTGCCCCGAGTCAGCTGCGATAGGCTTCAACATAAAATGAACCATTAAAACTTAGACAGCGGAGGCCCCTAGTTGTTGTGAAATCCTAAAGAAAGCTAAATGTGGAAACGGTATGGGTACAGTACGGGTATGTACATATGTGAGAGGGTTAGTGCTTGTCACTTTGTCTGTTTTCTCCTTGCACACTGCTAAATGAACAGTAGCAGAGGTCCATGCGTCATAAAAAGAAAATGGGTGCATGTGTTAGAAATGGGTCTCTCTCAGCTCTTGCTGCTGCTTATGTTGGTGGTGATGGTGGCAGCTGAAGGCCATTATGTCCAGGTGGCCTAGAGGATGCAGGGGCTTTACTGAGAGCTATACACACCACACACACACACACTCTTTCACACACAGAGATAGAAAGCTTTGCAGCTGCTAGGACCCACTGCATGTCAATTAGGATGGCAGAGGATGTACAGGGACACATGGACATTCACACAGCACATGTATAATGCATGACAGGTTGGATGAACTGTACTGAGGTCTTGCAGTAGTGGCGTGTAAAAATATATATAAACTTCAGACGGCATCACGCACATCAGGTTCACACTGGCAGGTGGACTCCATACGAGTTGGCTCATGTGAACTCATACGTGTTTGTGCGCTTGTAAGTTCTACTTATGTGCACAAGGTAAAAGAGGGAAACGGTGCATTGTATTTGAAGACTACCTGAGAAAAGGATGTGAAATTTAGATTTTTATTCACACCTGAACCAAAATAACATGGCTGGGGTTTCAGTCTGCAAAAGACCGGGTGATTAAAGCACTTTATGTTCACTTTCATCCATGAAGTGCATTCAGGGGGTGTTGCTGTATACTAATATTTATAATCTTGCATGAAAACTTACAATAAGTTATACAAAATACTTGAAGTTTGAATATATTATCATACTTTGAGTCAAGTCTCCATTATGCCTTTTGCCTCCATGTGACAACATGTAAACCATAACTGTACCACAGAGATGTCTTTAAATGTATCATAACAGCTGATAAATTCCAAGTTTCTGATATGGAATAAACTCGTAAAGCTCATAAACTGAACACACTGTTATTAGCAGTCACATTTAGAATCACTATATTAGAAAGAAGTCATCACGCAGCCTGTGAGAGGAAGATAAATTATAAGATGCACAACTCAGGACTTCCGCCAGTGCCGTCACTTTGGCACGGACATACGCCTGTGCTTTATAAACCTCGTTGTCATGAAGGATTATGAACATGTATTTAAGAATTCTCTAAATCCTGGTAAATGTATTATAATGTCTAAAGTTTAGAATGCATAATAGACATGACCTTCAAAGAAAGTCTTACCAAATTTATGAAGCACACAAACATTCCTTTTAGGGTCAAAACAAGTCAGAAGTTATGTGCAGAAGCTTGCACATTATGCTGATTACTCTTATGAAAATTGCATGTCGTGGGGTGAAGGGTCACCAGAGCTTAATTCTGTTTTCATGTTTTGTTTCACACTAGCCAAGCTGTGGGTGTCTGTGCGTGAGGCACTGTTTGCTATTGGCTTTGACAGCCTGCAGTGTAATTGGCTCACTAAGGTGATTCAGTAATCGCCTGAGTGACACCTTCCCTGGCAAATTTTGACATTGGAGGTGGATGAGGATGCAGTGGGTTTCAAGTGCCAAGGGAGCTAACCTTGGTAGCAAACCACATTTATAGCAGAGAAATGTTGAGGAGACCTACTTCATTCATTCATTGTATTTGCATCCTGTAATGAAACGAAATAGGGATTTTTTTTTCACATCCTCTGAACCTTTTTGACTTCCACCGCTTAAGTGCCCTTGCCCCTGGCTATGTTTGAAACAGTGGCCTAATTTCATCATCTTTCCACTTCTTCTCCATCCCTTCATCCTTTTTTTGACCTCTTCATTATCAGCTACTTCCCCCTCTCTTCTCACTTCTTATTTCTCCTAGCCCACTTGATCTTTACCTAACTTCTACTCTTGCAACAACCGCCTCTTCATTAACTCCTCGTTTCCCCATTTTCCAACTCCTACGCTTCCTTCTCCTCCCTTTTGCTCCTGGCGTCGCCCATGGAGAGGAGGAGCAGCCAGCACTGTTCGTTCCTCAGGACTGTCCTCCTCATGCAGAACACAGATGGTTATTATGGAGCTGCACATAAATTGATTATGTTGGAAATTAACTGTTGCTGTCAAAGGCAGCCGCCAACCTGTCCCAGTGTGTCCCTGTGCCCGCTGATGCATAGGATCCAGCTGATGGACCAGATGTTTGCACAGTGCGCTGCTCCTTTTAAGGTCAGCACAAAAGTGGTATGGGGGCTCTGTGTCTTTGTACTTTCAGTCTATGCGCTCTTGCCTCTTGACACTTGTAGGGAGTAAATTAGGATTTTTTGACCGTGGATTA
>VOQK01027600.1:28433-50983 GCA_015052645.1 Benitochromis conjunctus
TTCCCCTTTTTTTTTTTTTTAAGGATTTTACTAGTTATGTTTAAAAGTAGAACTTGATTTAGTTGCTTCCTTTCCTGTTCTTATAACACCTCGCAGACCATGGAGCTGGCCAGGAACCCAGCCATGATGCAAGAAATGATGCGCAACCAGGACCGGGCTTTGAGCAACTTGGAGAGCATCCCAGGAGGTTACAATGCTTTGCGGAGGATGTACACAGACATCCAGGAGCCCATGTTTAGTGCTGCCAGAGAACAGGTATCTGTGAGGAATGCTTGCTGATGAATGCTTTGTTTTTGTGCACTGTTAGTGCTTGTTGAACTTTTCACTTATTCTGTAACATTTGTTGTCTCTTTATTGTCAGTATTGCATAGCTGGCAGTATTCTGACTGTTGCGTTTCCAAATGTGCCTCTTTGTAGTTTGGTAGCAACCCGTTCTCAGCTCTAGGGGGAAGCTCCGAGTCTGGTGCCCAGCCATCACGGACAGAGAACCGAGAACCCCTACCAAATCCATGGGGGCCACCAGCTTCTTCTAACCCTTCTGAGAGTGGAGGGGGCAGCACGGGGAGCAGTAGTACCACCACAGGCACCACCCCAAGTGTGTCGAACCCTCTGGGCATCAATCCTGGCAGTTTGGGAAATGGTAAGCCAGAGCGAGTCTGAATTCCTTAAATGTAATATTATCTAATCATCTAATCTAATTATTTATTTGTATTTTAATGTAGTGAATTATATATACATTACTTTCTCGTTATATATTTTATATTGTTTTCTTTTTATTGTAGGCATGTTTAACAGCCCAGGCATGCAGAGTCTACTGCAGCAGATCTCTGAAAACCCTCAGCTGATGCAGAACATGTTGTCTGCTCCTTACATGCGCAGCATGATGCAGTCACTGGCTCAAAACCCAGAGTTGGCCTCCCAGGTAGGCTTAAAGATGGATACATACACACATTTAAGCATACATATTATGCACAGCCATGCAGAAAACAATTAGATTAAAATCTTTTCCTATTCAGAATGTGCATCAGACAGGTGCAGAGGTTTATACATAGACAAGTGGATCATAAAGAACTACTCAGTTTAAATGTACTGTCAATATCAGGTTAGCCACTGGCATTAAGACGATATAGAGATTGTCTTTTAAGCTCACATTTACAGAAGATAGTATGGTGTAAACAACAAGGTTTGAGTTATTTGCTTTGAATTAAAAAAGGTTGATTGTGTGCCAGACCGGAACATCTCCATTATAAAGTGCTGCTGAGTGATACCAAAGACATATTGATTAGAGGTACAGCATCAGTTTGAAAGCTCTGGTGAGGTGCTAAAACGAATATACGTAAATATTAATTTTAGTGAGTAAGCAGCATAGCCTGATGTGGAATGATAATTTTACTTGACTTTATTTCTCTTTTTCTCTTCCAGGTTTTGATGAATAACCCCTTGTTTGCTGGAAACCAACAACTGCAAGAGCAGTTCAGAGCTCAGCTGCCTATCTTTCTGCAGCAGGTACAGCATATTTGTTTAGTTTAGTACCGCAGTTCTAGATTTGCATGTTGTCTATAAAAGACTGTAACAAAGACTGGAGCCGATTACATCAGCAATGTGGCATAATGAGCCTCAGTCTAGGTGTGTATGTATCTGCTGAGGGTACATGGTGAATTAGATTATGAAATTTGTATCTAAAACCTATTCAGAAGTTAAAATACATACACATTAAAAGATGAGGAAATGAAGTGTGTCATTTTAAATTAGAAGTGAATTTGGCAGTTGTATATGAAATGATCACTCAGAAGGGTGGAAGTGACTGTCGGTTTCATAGTTAACAGACTCCATCTGGGCAACTAAACCACAAGACAACACACAAACGGCTCCCTCACAGGTGCTGCTGCGCTCACTCAGAGCAGTGCTGGCAAATGTCCCAGGTTCTTTAAATAAAACAAAAATCTGAATACTAGAAGAATCTCCTGAATGTTTGTTATTTGTCAGTTGAGTCGCTTTCCCGCTTGAGTTTTGGTCAGTTTTGGGATAATTGCATGAACAAATTTTCTACAGTTCTTCTTTCTTACATGTAGCACACAACATGTCATACATTTACAGCAAAGTGTCCACTTTCAAAGTATTGGAAATACTTCATGGGGTTCAGTTGAGGGAACGACTGGACCTAGCATGCAGGAAATATTTGCCAACAGTAAATGTAGCAGAATATTACCTGTGGTGCTCACACAGCAGCACCATCTGACGTAGCTGGAAATTGTCTGATGTAGTTGCGTCTGACATTTTCTAATGCACCTCTGTCAGGTGAACAAACCTGCAGTTCATGTATGAAAACAGCTGTAACACTCATAGCATAGACTGCTAATCCTTTGATTGATAAATTAATTGATCGTGTTTCTGTTGGGTTGCAGATGCAGAACCCAGACGCCCTGTCAGTGATGACCAATCCACGGGCCATGCAAGCTCTGATGCAGATCCAGCAGGGCCTACAGACACTGCAGACAGAAGCACCAGGCCTCATGCCCAGGTATGCTAACACACACATAAAATGTTTCAGTTTTGAGGTGGATATACTTTCAGCTCTTAATTTTTCTTTCATCCTAGTTTGATGTCAGGTGGAATTCCTGGAATACCCACAGGAGGGGCCATGCCCACAGAGAACCCTGCGTCCTCACCCAGCAGTGCTGGAACAAACACTGCCCAGCAGCAGCTGATGCAACAGATGCTCCAGATGTTTGCTGGAGGAGGAGGCGGCGGCGGAGGCGGAAGCGCAACGGTACACATGCATAGGAATTACAGTACCGTGTCTTGAGCTGCACTTTTGTCTATATTTTAGTGGTAAAATAGGACATAGTTCCAGTGTTTTATTGAAACATGGAAAAACAGTATAAAAACACTTTGGTTTTTTTTGTTGTTGTTGTTGTTTTTTTCAATTTTAACAAGGTTTAATATCAATATTTGGTTTGACCATCTTTATTATTCAACACAGCCTGAACTCTCTTAGGCAGCTTTCTTGTCATGTCTTTAAGTAGTCTTCAGGAATAGTTCTCTAGGCTTCTTGAAGGACATTTAAAGTTCTTCTATGGCTGTTGGCTGCCTTTTGTTCCATTCTCTGTCAAGATGATCTCACACTGGATTTTGACATACCTCAGCCTTTTCTCACTTTTTGTCCTCCTTATGAAATGGCTTTTTGAAAGCTGCCTTCCATTTAGACCATATCTGATGAGGCTTCAGTGAACGATCCTCTGAAGGGCCAGATGTACCTCTCTGGTCCTGTGTCAGGTCTTTGCTGGAGTTTTTACTTTTTCTTAAAGGTAAAGTCTGTAAAATCTCACCACTAGATGTCAGTAGATTGCAAATTGCAGGTAACTGAATTCAGTTTTCTTACTGTTCTCAATACAAGTGTGTAATCAAATGTCAGCAATAGTGAGGTGAGTTGTTGAGGATATCCTGAACTTTTCTGTCATTAAGGGCTGCTGTTTCACCTGTCTCTAGCACTCTAGTCACATACATAAACAAAATTAGGTGGAACACTTAATTGAGTTAGGTTGTTATTTTTGGGTGGATGATTTATAGGCCTGTGTTAAGTGGTTCAATAAACTCAAAACATTCCTGTGAAAATGGTCAGGTAAAAGGACTGGAGTGAAGTGAGAGGAAAATCAGCCAGTGTCCAAAGAAAAACATTGACAGGCTGCAGGAAGCCTTCTTAAGGCCACTTTTTAAAAGGAGGACAGAAAGGTTTGGCTAAGCAAAATAAAAAGGAATCAGGGCTGGCTCAAGACTTTTGCACAGTACTGTACGATTTCTGAACATGTGCGGTCTCAGATGAAGTGACTGCTTTACAGAAAAAGGAAAAAAAACTGGACAAATACACAGTATGGTACTAGTATAATTCATTTCACATCTCATCACTTTCTTGTTGTAGACCCAGACCCCAGAGGTTCGGTTCCAGTCTCAGCTGGACCAGCTTAATGCTATGGGCTTCATCAACCGCGAGGCCAACCTGCAGGCGCTCATAGCTACTGGAGGAGACATCAACGCCGCAATCGAGAGACTTCTGGGCTCACAGCCCTCGTAAAGACATACAGTACCTAGTGATACACAGACATGCGCATACATACCTAACTCACAAAAACACCCAGCATCTACAGAGAACCAAAATAAATTTCAGTGTATTGTCCCCAACTTAACGGAACGAACGTGGGCAGGATCTGTAAGACCTTCACTCTACATCTGTTCTCAGATCGTCCCCCATTTCCCATACTTTCACTTTTTGCCACCATCCAACCAGGTCTCTGTCAGAGTGCTGCTGTAGAGTTGGACTGAACCACTCTTACCGTAAAGGGTATTCTGTTGCAGAGAATATGAGTGAAAACCTCTCCTGGAAAGGGATTCCCTACCATGTTCACCATATATTGTTTTCTTCATGTAAAACTGGAGTAGAGTGCTACAGGTTAACATTTTCATGATACAAATTGAACCCACGTGATGTGATTGGCATCGGCATCTGGCTCTTTTTCCTACACGGCAACTGTGAGGTTTGCTGGTATTTAACTAGCAAATTAATAAATGAAGATTTTCTGATTACAGGCGACAAACCTGAGTGTTAGCAGGAAGGTATCTTGTCCATGCAGATGGTCCACCTTATTTCCTCCTCCTTTCCTTGTTCTAAAGATTCTACTTAAATGGCTGTCGTTGCCCAACAGTTTTCACTATTTATTGCAAGCTCTTCATAACATGACGTAATACGTCATTCGAAATAAAAGTGCCCACTCACAGGTGCAGTGGCTTTTTCCCCTCTGAGGCACCGTTGCTGTGCCTGCTGTCTTCCACTGCCCTATCATCAGTGAATTGCCTCACTCAGCGGGTAATTGAGGACCCTGCCCCAACTAAGCAAATTTCACTCACCATCCAGAACTTTAGCCATAATCAGATATCACATTGCAGCGTCTCTGAAGCAGAGGGCGCAGTTAGAATGAATAAGAATGAAACAAACAAGCTTTCCTTTCGTTTTAATCTTATTCTTCATTTTAATTTCTCTTTTGAGGTGCAGTTAGTACCTAGAGGTGATTTGCTACATCAAAATAAAAATGGAAATCGAGTAATGAAAAATGAATGATAGAACAACTCTGGTACAGTGGCGCCATAAATTTCTCAAATCAAGCCTAGGTCGTTTTATTTTTTTTATTTTATTTTTTTCCTTTTGAAATTCTCAGCAATGTAGTTGTGGTAACCTTGGCAACTGCTGCTATAGCTTTGCTTTGTCTGTTGACCTCAGCTGGAAAAAAAAAAAAAGAAAAGAAAATCCATCTCCGAATTGAACATGTTGGAACTAACTTTTAACAGTACTGTACTAAAAAAAATAAAACATGATTTAAAAACAGCCCACGCATGTGTCAGTTGATTATGAAAGTTGATTTGTATGAAGTCATTGAACTTTGTTTCCATTTTTTGTTAAATGTGAAATGTTGACATGTTGAAATCTGTAAGATTAAATCTACTTTTGGATTTATTTTTATTTTATTTTTTTTAACACAGATGGCCGTCCTTCAAGATTTGTTCGTTTTAGTTTGGTACCACTAACGGGAGGATATTGATAGACATTTAATTTTAAATGCATTGGAAGGTTACTAGAAAGTACGCAAATTACTATTAATGATGCATGAAAGCTCCAGGAAGTGTTTTCATCTTTGGTTTTAATTTAGTCAATTAAAATCAACACTTTGACCACTTGTAAGAAAATGTCTCTACAAAAATGAACTTACTGAATATTGTTTTTATCTTTTCTGTTGATTCAAATATTGTTATTCTTACAAAAATAATGTGGGAATTCTGATTTTATCCAGTCACAAATAGTCTGTAAGACAAATGTGTCACTATAACAATGACACACTCTTCTTAGAGTGCTGAGTTATGAATTACTACTGTGTGAGTTTGCTGGTTTGTATTCATACTGGATCGATTGTAGCTGTGTTCTGCTAATCACGACAATTAAAATGCACTGCTCAAAAAACATAAAGGAACATTTTGAAGACCTCAGATCTAAAAAGAAAAAAAAATCATGCTTGACATCTACATTGATATAGACGGGGTAATTTGTTAGGAATGAAAGGATGGAAATGACAATCATTAGCCTACAGGTGGCTGAATTTAAAGACGAAAGTGAGAAAAAAAGATGTGGCAAACTAGTCCATTTGACCAAAACTTCAGTTTGCATTTGCAGTATTTATACCTGATAATGTCAGGGTAGGCTCCTAATGACACTATGGATCTCTCAGATCTATATCTGGGCATCGATGAGCTCCTGGAGAGTGAGGTGCAACCTGGTGACGTCGGATAGACTGAAACATCAGTGCCAGTCACTGATACCAGTTCATACATCCTAGAGGACCTGCCTGCATACTCTCGCCACATGAGGCCGAGTATTGTGCATCAGGAGGATACATCAGTGTAGGATCAGACGGCAGGTCCAAGGATTTCATCCTGATACATAATGGCAGTCAGGGTGTCATTGACTAGCCTGTAGAGGTCTGTTCGTGCCTCCCCAGACCATCATTGACCCACCACCAAACCGGTCATGCTGAACATTGTTACAGGAAACTTAAAGTTCGCCACAGCTTCTCGAGCTGGTCTCTCAGGGTGAACCTGCTATGATCTGTGATAAGCACAGGGCACGAGTGGTGGACCTGCCAATTCTGGTATTCTGTGCCAACTGGGCTCCACTCCACTAGAGAACCCTCAGTCACCCTCATGAAGTGTGTTTCTGATCGTTTGGTCAGAGATGTTCACACTGACCCTAGTCAAACACAAGACTAGATGAGGGACAACTGTCACTTTTGTATCTCTAGTGCACAAGTTGTTAATCTCATCAACGCTAAAGCAGCTGAAACAGAATAACAACCCCCTCTTCTGCTTAACGGATCAGTTAAATATCCCAGAAGTTTAACTAACTTGTTGCTATATGCTGATTAAATTCTGTTTTGAGCAGTGTATTACATGATAGGACACTGGGGGCAATTAACGCACTCTTAACTACAAGCTTAAGCATCAGACGGGTGGTGAAATGATGACGTGTGTTTGCACACAGAAACCACTTTTTAGGTGAGGTCACACTACAAATGTTTAGAATCAGTGCGTGAATAGAGCAGCAGAGGGTGGAGACTCTTCATGACTACCTGCCAGTGGTTCTACCTGTTCCACCTGCTCTCCTCCCTCCAGCCCTCCTTTGGGTGTCAGCTGATCAGAGCTCAGGACTGCCTGCCCTCAATCTGAAGCTACCCACTATGCGTAGATAAAGAAGCAAGCGGCTCAACCAGTTCCCTTTTTTCTTTCCATTCTTTATTTCACCTTTGCTCTCTCTCCACATCGGAGAGAGAGACTGAGGACTGAGGCTGGATTTTTTTTTTCTTTCCTTCTGTTTTTCTTTCTTTTTTAAACTCTACTTTGGGAGCTAAAATTTAAAGTGCCTTCAGGGTATTTACTTAGTGAGGCGGGAAACCTTCGCCTCTGAGTGCAGCATGGGGTCTGATGATTCGTACAATTTTGTCTTTAAAGGTGAGTCATGTTTGCTTAAGCTGTGATTGTGTAGAAAGAGATAAATGTCTTTTTCTCTGTGTATTATTGCGTATTTGTAGACGATGGAGGTGTCAGGTACAACTCCGGCTGTAGCTGCCTGCTGCTATTTCCAAGGAAGTGAATAGAGCAGGGAAAGGAGGAAGTGATCGCTCTGTATCCATTTGGCTGTAAACCATTTAACCTTTGACCTATTATAGAGACATATAATCTAACACGTCCTACTTTACAAAGAGCCTCATGAGCATGTGTATATTCCTTATTGAAATAAACCTCCATTCATTCCAAAGTGAAATCAGCCACGGGGCAGATGTGCCACGTCTCTGTGATGTCATAGTATCTGGTATCTTTTGAGGGTGACAAAGTCTGGATATAAAAGAATATGTTTGAGGAAGTTACCATGAGTTAGGTTTATCCTTACTTTGTTCTAAAACTCAGTGTTATCTGTATCTAATTTTTTTTGATCAAATAAAGGATTAAGAACCATTTCAATACCTTTTGTGTGTGTTTGTTTAGTGGTTTTGATCGGTGAGTCTGGCGTAGGAAAGAGCAACCTTCTGTCTCGCTTCACCAAGAATGAGTTCGCCCATGACAGCCGTACCACCATCGGTGTCGAGTTCAGCACACGGACCGTGCAGATTGATAACCTCACCATCAAAGCTCAAATCTGGGACACAGCCGGCCTGGAGCGCTACAGAGCTATCACCTCAGCGTGGGTACACACACATAGACACACACACCATTTACGAATGAGTAACAGACACAATTGAGGTGGGAATTATGAGATTATCAGTGTTGGCTCACACATGTTTGCCAGTTTAAGTAACACCGATTGCACTGTGTTTAATTAACGGTCACACCTCTTTCATGCACAACACCTACTTAAACACATTGTTTCCTGTTTGAATGTAACACCCAGCCCATGTGTGTTCCTTCTCAGGTATTACAGGGGAGCAGTTGGAGCGCTGCTGGTCTATGACATTAGCAAGCATTTGACTTATGAGAGCGCAGAGAGATGGCTGAAGGAGCTGTACGACCACGCAGACCCTCACATCGTGGTCATGCTGGTGGGAAACAAAAGTGATCTGGAGACTCTTAGGACCGTACCCACAGATGAGGCCAGAGACTTTGCAGGTAAGTTAAGTAGTATTGTATTTCTTTAATGTTGTTTTGGCATATTTCTAATATATAAGACTGATTCTATTTCTATGTCTTGCAAAAATTCTCATAAATGGTGTTTTGAATCCTCAATAAATTTTGATCTGTATTAATGTCAGTCTATGTTTTTTTTTTCAAACCCGGTCTGATTCAGAAAAGAAAGGTCTGATGTTCATGGAGACATCAGCGTTGGACTCCACCAATGTTGAAGCAGCTTTCAGTGAAGTTCTCACAGGTAAAGGTGGCCAGAAAGAGCATTCACACCCTCACTTTGACCCATGTCCGTGTTGATACGCAGATTGCCAACCTTCTTTGCCTCCATTTTCTCCAGCGATCCATAAGAAAGTGGCCAGCAGAGAGGTGACCCGTGGCTCCATCAGTGCCGTGACCCTCTCCAGCCCCATTGGGCCAAGCGGCGAGGCACAGGAGGAGCGCAAAGGCTGCTGCAGGAGCTAATAACAGACTGCGACACTCCACCACAAATATCTGCTGTGTACATATGAAGCATCATATGTGCTTGACTGTCATTCAAGCTCAAGCATGAGCTCGTACATTATTGTAGGGGTGAGGCTTCTGCTTGACACTGAGCTCTCAGTGTCCAGGCCTCTTTCAGTATACCATCTGTACAGTATATAATTTACTGAATAAGTGTTGCAAATGGTAATTCACTTTCACATTTTATACATATTTCTTTTGATGGCTGATGGGCAATTTCTACATTAGATGACATTTTTTTCTTTATGTTTCTAGAAATACTTTGTAATGTTTTATTGCTTTTATAAAGGAATCCAGAGGGAACATCTTGGAATAAGTTATTTATGCTTCTTCTATTTGCTTGTACTTGCAACAAAAAGTCATGAAACATCTCCATGAGGCTCAAACTATGTGGAAATAGGAGATAAATGGAGGTGAAATAAATAAAGTTATGGTGTTAACACACTAGCTGAATAAGACTGGTCCAGTTTTAATCAATTCATTTGCTGTTAGGTTAGTTAATCTTTAAAAAATGTGTATTTTTGGAGTTAAATGAGGGTTTAGAAGAATGAGGCCGATGGTATTCCTACATCATCATAGTTAATGCTATTTTGGAACCATCAATGCATTTGATCAATCACGTTGTGTTGTAAGATTTTGGGGGGTGGGACTGAAGTGGGAGAAGTTTGTCTTCAGGGCTTTCTAAGCGTCAAAGTCAGTGTAAGGAGTAGGTTGTCCTACTTGAAACCACAGGTCACTGTTGATTTGTTTCAGAAACTAGTTTGAGATGATTTGAGTTTTGTGACATGGTGCATTATCCTGCTGGAGGAAGCCATCAGACGATGGGAAAGCTGTGGTCATACAGGCATGGACATGGTCAGCAACAGTACTCCTGCAGGCTGTGCTGTTTAAACAATGCTCAGTTATTGATAAGGGTATCAAAGTGTGCCAAGAGAATACCCCCCACACCAGAGTTATTATAGTTTCGTGTTTTCTGAGTAGTTTTATTTCATTTTTTTGTTTGTTTTAGTTCCAGTTAATTTACAGAGTATATTTTCTTGTTTCAGTTTAGTTGTTATTGTTAGAAAAGATTTAGTTTGAGTTTAGTTTTCATTAGTTTCAGTGTTAGTTTTAGTCTTTTGAATTATTATTGTGTGGCGGTAATATGCCAGAGGCAAGATATTGGCATTCCAATAACAACACAATGTTTTGAAAGCGGTTGACTCACAGTCTTGTAGACAAGTCTCAATAAACACATTTATTAATGTGCCATCGGGCAAGTTAATAATACATTTTTTGCTTAACTAACAGATACCAAAAGTAAGGACATTGCGTTTCTCTGTATATATTTGTTATTTTAGTTATTTTTCCAAGGTCGCACAATGTTTCTGTTTTTATTTTAGTGAACTAAAAGTCTTTTTGACATCTTTTTTTTAAGCCTATTTTTAATTAACTTTAATAACCTTGCACCACACCATTTCAGGATGGAGCTGGCCAACTTTTGATCCTACCATCTGACTGTCGCAGTAGAAATCAAGAAATCAGGACCAGGCAAGGTTTTTGCATTTTCTGTTGTCTAATTTTTGTCTGTGTGAGTTGTAGGCTCAGTTTCCTGTTCTTAGCTGACAGACGTGGCACCAAGTGTGGTCTTCTGCTGCTGTAGCCCATCTGCTTCAATGTTTTAGGCATTTCTGCATACCTTGGTTGTAATGAGTGGTTATTTGAGTTACTATTACATCCTATCATCTTGAAGCAGTCTGGCCATTCTACTCTGCCATCAACAAGGCATTTGCACCCAGAGACCTGCTGCTCACTGAATATTTTCTCTTTGTAATTCCCTTTTCTGTGAATCCTAGAGATGGTTGTGTAGGACAAGCAGAGCTTGTCGAGATTAAGACAAATATACAAAACTCCAGGTTTGAGGTATAGGTAAAGTGGTAGTTTTTCCCCAAGTGGCAGAGCAATGGCGTCACACCAGCATGATTAGTTTTCAGATCTTGCCCAATGAGAGGTGTATGAAGGTGTTTGAAGGTGCTATGTCTCCTCTCAACCTGTAGATGGCACTGCCGATGTTACAAGTTGAAACTACAGCCCGAGGGTACTGTAGTGAAATACATTTGTTCCCCACTCTCATTCATTTAGTAACGCCTACATGTCTCATACTCCTGTCCCATCTCTTACTATGCATCACATTTACGTTCATACTATTAAGTTAGCAACCTTTGCTGCCTATGATGTGGGGTATTAATTTACATTTTCCCCAGACTTGGTAATTTTATGTCAACGTGTCCACTCGCAGAAGATCTCCAGACTATGGATGTAATTGTACAAGCTCATATGGCACAACTGAGTGAATATAAATCTACAGCGGTGGTAGTTAATGACATTCTGGACAGATAGTGCTCTATCTCTGGTTCACAGATGTGCATGAGGAGCCTTTGCTGTGGTATGAGCGTGCGTGTGTGCTGCGTGCATGCTGTGTCCCCAAGCAAGACTTCTCTGTCGGAGATGATTTTGCTACAGTGAAATGACCACAAATGCTTTTATTAGGCTTCTCTCATGAAAATATGATAGGAAGGCTCTGCACCAGGCAGTAAATGTTTAATTATACCTTGTGAATGGGGATATTTTATAGGCCGAGGAAAGACATCTGGTGTAATAATCCACACAGGCTGAGCAAGCTGCACAGGTTGAAAGCCTGGTCACCAAACCTGTAAATTTTGCTTTGTCCCATGCCTATAAGGAAGGCTTATACTTACTTAAATCTCTTTTAAAAAAGAAATAAATTAAAAAATACAGGTTCCTTTATTTATTCTGAGATGTAGAGGGCTGAACAGTGAAGCAGCATTTACTTCAGCTGATTGTTCCAATGTTTTCTTAGTGTGTCAGTGTGTTTCTGACCCAACCTTGAAAGTGAGGCTCTCATCGTGGTTGGAAAGAATTGAATTTAGCACAAACATGTGGTGGCTATTACTCGTATGCTACTAGACATGTGTAAGTTGTAAAACCTGTGTCTGAAACCAGGACTCGTATATATGCTAAAGTGATAAGTGCAATGGCACCTCTGACCCCAACATGGATCTGTTTATCTCCAGTTTACGATGCCCCCCCCCCCTCCCCCTCCCCATCCCTGCAGCACTTTGTCTCTGTGGGAAATCTTATCTTCTTGGAGTTTTAAGTTGGAGCATCAAGTCTGTACGGTTTTGGTTGTAAACTATGTTTTTTTTAATGACCTTTGACTCCATGGAGTAGTCCATCATTTCTGTTGCCTTGCAGCTTTTCTTCTGCTCTCCGAATCCTGCTTTCACAAATTGTGTCTCTCACTTGGCGTCTGCCTGTACAGAGCTCATTTTCACTTGTTTATATCCGCTTCCCGTATTTGTTTGTTTATACGCATGATCAGCAGTGATATAAGTCCTACAATCATAACACAATTCCATTCATATTTACATTTCATCTAAAAAGAAAACAAAGCAGAACAAAAAAAAACAGCTGTCCTCTGTAGCCATTTTTAAAAATTGATTTCTCACTTCCACACATCTAAAGTACTCCAAACACACACGCATGCGCATGACTTGAAAATAATTTGTCAGCTTTTGATGAGTCAAGAAAAGCAGCAATGCTTGCAGTAGAGTGACAGCGGTTTTTATTCAGCAGGATGTTTACACCCATTAAGGAAGACTTTTAGTTATCTGTGGGGGAAAAAGATCCAAACTCGGAGATGTATGCTTGTTTGCTGTTGTGCAGGTGGCAGACAAGGTCATGCACTAATCAGAGGTTTAGCCCTTTAGTGCCTCCACATGTCCAAGTGCCATTCAGCAAGACTGAAGCTGAATGAGCAAATGAGAAGAGGTAAAGTGGTTTGAATGCATGTTACCCACTTACCTGCTTTTCACTGGATAGCAGCATCATGTGGGCATGCTAAAAAAGTTATTAATTACATAACTCGCACCTGTTGCTGGCAATTTGTGGGGCTTTTATTGCACCTTACTGTGCGGGTACGTAGCTACAAACGTACACGCAGTGAAAACGACGTCTGGGCATGAGCGTGTGACGCCCTACATTCCTGCATCATCCCTCATCTGTCGGCAAAGAGCACACATTGATATTTCCACATCAGCTGACATCATCGCATAAATAGAATCCAAGTCAATGCACGCTGATTGCCATGGTGATGTTGTTATGGCGACCAATCAAAAAGAGAGGTGAGCTGATGGGTGCCTGTGTGTGTTCCCAAAAAATATAAAGGCACAGTGGAGAAAAAGAAAGCTGAAAATGGGCAGAGAGGTGGGTTGCTGCCTCGAGTTCATCGCAAGCAAACTGTTAAAGAGTGCTTTCATCGATCTCTCTTGAAGACCGGAGGTGTTTTAGTCTCAGCTCGGCTTATCGTGGAATTAAAACGTGCTATAATTCAGTTCCCTAGATTAGTGTGTTTGCACATTTGTCTGCCCCCTCATGCTTGGCTGTATCGCCTCCCCATATACTCGAGTCAATTAACTCCTTTAAAAGCCTCTAATTTCATAACGGAGCCCGTTGTGCTTGGCTGTCTGTGCTTAAGGCCCAGCTGGGGTCACAAGATTCCTTTCCAGCATGCAATTAAACAGGTTGACAGACACAAACGAGGCTGAAAGCCTCAGCATCGGTCCACTTAACATAATATTACATACCTCAGTTGCCATGACAGCCTCAGTGTTTGTCTGTGAGTCAGTGATGCTAAACGGCTGCAGGTGTAAAGCTATTATTTCTATTGTTAATTATTTATCGATCTGCTATTTGTGGGCCGGTTTGAGCCGAGCCCAGAAACAAAGTAAAGTAAGAGTGCCATTAACACATTAGCTCCGCTGTCACGGGTGAGCTTTCTGCCCGCTCTCAAGTTTGAATTTGTGCTTTAAGTGATGACATCTGGAGAGTGGAAAGCAGGCTGGTGTTTTAGGCAAGGTTTTTCTGGCACATTAGCACAATAAAGTCTTCTATCCTCAGTCATAACACCTGACTTTTGTCTAGTTTTGCTGCTCTGACCACAGCTCCACTGATCCATTTTCTTCAAGGTGGCCTGACAAAAGTTTGGCGCCAATATCTCAGAGGTGAATTCTCACCCTGGCACCACTCCTACACTGGAGGAGAAGAAGCCACGTGGCTAAAAGTAGAATACAAAACCACGGGCTTCCAAGTGTGTGACACTGAGACGAAGCAAAACTTTTCAGCCATCTCTTGCTAAAGAGTGGGACAGGCAATAACAGCTAATGCACACAGCCCCCTAAAAGCCCTCGACTCTTTCTCAGGGGAACACAAAACGCCTGGCAGCGCCGCGAGTGACAAAAGGGGCGTGAAATTGAGTTTATGAGTAGATGTTTCCATGTCTGTATTTTCCTCCTCCTCAGCTTTTGTTCCATGTGGCTCATGAATGGAGGCGCAGTCCACATGAAATGGCTCAGGCTGGAGATATGCCCTGAGTGTGAAGACACCACATTTATTTGCAAACAAGCACATCACACACTATTTTGTTCCGCTGAATAAACACTACTGAATGACTCCGAGTGAGGCCTGTTGCGTGCCACGCTCTTGTATTATTTATGTTCACTTAATGCCTGGTTTGTGTGGCTTCTTCTTGCTTCACTTGTTAATCACACATTTGTGTTGTGTGTGTGTATGTGTGTGTGTGTGTGTGTGTGTGTGCGTGCGTGCGTGCGTGTGTGTGTGTCTGTTTATTACCAATTAAAATAGCCTGAGCACACAACAGCTCCCTGTTTGTGTGTGTGTAGTTTCAGGACAGCACTTGTTGAACTGACAGGATTCCTGAGATAAGCCTCCCTAGAGTTTTTGGATTGTGGGAAAACACATGTTGTTGTCCACTTTATTGGCACAGGGAGAAAACATGTTTGGGCTCAAGGACAAGAAAGTCAGTCTGCCAAATGATACAGTACATCTGAGCTCTCCAAGCATTTGCGGGTGCGTGCAAGTCAGAAAGACAGACAGGAGCGAGCTATGTTCTTTTTAAGGCTGAGTGATTATAGAATTTGCAAGCTCACATTAAAGTGTGCTTGCATGTATGTGTGGCAGACTGTGATGTTTTTACCTACTGTATGTGTCTGTGTGCAGTTTCCTCTCTATGGAGCGAAAGGATGCATCTAAAAATACCATGGGCCCGAGAGGAAAAGGAGGATGGGAAAGCACTTACCAAAGCAATAAGTGGAACACAGGTCTCTCCTTTCCTTTCCCGTGCAGCACCTTTCCCATGCACTTTTATTGTGGATGTGTCAACTAGAAGTTCAAATTAAACTTAAATA
Organism: Benitochromis conjunctus; assembly: GCA_015052645.1. Taxonomy (NCBI): domain Eukaryota; kingdom Metazoa; phylum Chordata; class Actinopteri; order Cichliformes; family Cichlidae; genus Benitochromis; species Benitochromis conjunctus. Next base: position 43,919 of record VOQK01027600.1, read on the forward strand.
ATTTCTGTTGTTCCAACGAGTTACAAATGTGCCTGTTGGTTTGTGGATGCTGGCACTGAGAGTGCAGTGGTGTGTGGGGGTTACACAAATCCTGGGTGGTAGTGTGTACCAATTAAGGTAATTTCCGGGTATTTGCCAAATTAAAACCAGACTTGTGGGAGATGCACGGGCAGATTTCTACACGGATTGTGTAAAGATGAGGAGGAGGGGTGAGTAGTTGAGGAGGAGGAGGAGGAGGAGGGAATCCAGATGGGAAGGAGCAGCATCGGCGCCGCAGGAAAGAAGGAGAGAGAGGGAGCGAGACTGGAGGAGAAGACACGAAGCCTCATCTCTGCTCGGAGATGAAAGACACTTTTATCACGCACTGAACAATCGGATCTCACTTGGTGCCGCAATGTATTTTGGTACGTAAACGAAGCTTTTTTATTATTATTGTTGTTCTTACATTAGTTTTTTAATTGGCTGGTAATAACGCGGCGGAGTCACTTGTTGCTATGTTGGACTGGACGTGAGCTTCGTGAAGTCAGTCACCTGCACAGCGGCACAGACAGACGGACTCAGCGCACAGGTTACATCACGGTATTTTTTATTTTTTTTTACTTTAAAGTCTGTTTACGCAAAAATAAGTATCGAAAATATTAGTCTATGCATAAAAGAGATGCAAAAATACATTAACAGCATGCTGAGAGAAGACAGACGCTACTTTACTGCGTTTCTTATATTATTTCATACCTTACGTTTCAAACGGGTTTCACGATTGGGCTGTTTTATTGCTTTTGATTGATTGTCACTCCGCTGCTCTTAACAGACTGCAGCCTGTCACGTGTTTCCTCAAAGGCATAATAACTTCTTCAAAGTAATTCATCCCAAAAGCAAATCAGATCAATCACGCAACGTTACGTGCGCGCACCCACACGTGCACCCTACAAGACTTTAGTCAGTTAAAGGCAATCAGACTAATGGCAGAGCGGATGGGTGTGTTATGATTGTGATTGCGATGATTACACACAGTCCCAAATCAAACTGTAATCAAGCTGAGAGAACATGCAAACTATAGAAAATAAGGCTCTATAATCACCCAGCACAACAAACAAGACCCTTATCAGCCATGGCATACTCGTACTCGTGTTTTTCAGGTTGTATGTGCTCTTATGTACGTGCTTGGCATATTTGAGTTTGTTTTTGATTAAACCCCCACCCCACAAAAAAATGTTTTGTGAAGGGTTTGATTGCTTGCTTGCTTGTGTGTGTAAAAAAAACTCTAAAATGATTTATTTGAGTAAATAATTTTAAAAGCAAAAAAATGACAAAGAAAAATGACACTGGGAAGGTTGTCAAGGAAATAATAGCCCGCATTTGTACCCAGCATAATTACAGCATAAAATGCATTTCCCCCCCTCAGAGGTAGCAGAATCCTGCAGAGCCTTTATTTAGTCCAAGTACAAAAGTATGAAAGTACAGTTTTGCACACATTCTGCAGTTCTCTCTATCTCTCTCTCTTTTTATTTATTTATTTTTTTGCAACCCACAAGTCAAAATTTAATGCTAGTATCTCAGAATTTTGACTAACTTACTGTAGATAAAGTTAGTTTCTCAGTTTTTAGTTATTTTCTCAGACGGTTATCTTAGTTCTTGAAAATTTGAGCTAAATGACCTACATTTTTTACTTATGGATGGCAAAAACAGACCATTCAATCACACATTTGTACAAGCACTTTTACTATGCCGAAGCAGTTTTAACCCAATATTAACACATTCACTGTAATGGAGGCAATTCAGGGTTCAGTATCTTGCCAAAGGACACTTTGACATGCAATTCTATTCAATCTAGCACTAAATCACAACAACAGTTGCCTCAAGGCACATTTTATTGTCAGGACCCTACAATAATACAGAGAAAACCCCAGCTATCCGATGACCCTCTGTGAGCAAGCACTTGGTAACAGTGGGAAGGAAAAACTCCTTTTTAACAGGAAGAACCCTCCGGCAGAACCAGTCTCAGGGATGGGTGGCCATCTGCTGTGACCAGAATACAGATGCTGAGGATCCCTGACCACTGAGTCACTCTAAGTACTTAGGAAGTCGTACTTGATCACAGTTTACAGCAAAGTGGGAGTTTAATGGCAACATAAGATGATATTTTCTGTTCAGACAGAAGTTGTGCTTATTTAAGTAATTTCCAGGATCTTTGAGCGAGAGAAGACCACTAAGATCAAATATTGGTATATATGTTCCAGTTAGAAATTGTGCAAGCCCCGATATTGTTTTGGGGTACAATATAGCAGGACTGACCCCAAATGTACTCAAATTGGCTCAACATATTATTTGCATTAAAAACAACACAAATTATGAAAAGCGTTTAACATAATAAAGTTGATATTAAAATCAGACAGCACAAAGATGGAAGAAAGCATCAAAAATGTATCAAAACACTGCAACCAGAGAAGTTTTTGAGCACAGAATGTGTTCATGTGGTTTGCTCTGGTCTATTAGCTTTTATCATCATCATCATCATAATCTCAAAGGAACCACCTCATCTCCATCAAGTCATTGCTCCATATGTTTATCTATCTGCCTGTCTCCTTCCTCCTGTGATGTCTCTCAGGTAATGTGTGCCACAGCACTCTGCCGCCGTTGGCTCGTCCCACGCTGGGCAGGACCCAGCCCTCCCCTGACCCGAAAGCCCTCCTCCCCCTCCACCTGCTGCCTGGATTCACTGACGTGAGTACTGTCAGTCATCGTAGCTGTCATGGCAACAAAGCGCTCACCACCTGCACTCTCATGCCTTTTTTTATTATTATTATTATTATCAAAAGCAAAATTGTTCATTTTACCATACCAATTTTTTGCCTCAAGCGGAGGAGTTAATTTTGTGGAATAGCCTGCCTGCATGAAGTAAAATTTCAATGCACAGATGTATGAGCACGCTGCCTACACCTTTCCAAATATATCATGCCTAATGCAGAGAGCTGTGACATTTCCACACAACCTGGGGGGTGTGGAGCTGATTCCTTGGTATTCCTCCTGCAGAGCTTTTCTTAGAGCTGTCTCCCCGGTGTTTGTGAAAGGTGAAGGTGGAGAGAACTAGGGCTGGCCAAGTCTAAGCCCAGAGGACTTTAGATGTGTCAGGCTGAGGGTTGATGTATGGTTTACACAGAAATCGTGTGATATCTCTTCGTATAATCCAACGTGTTAAATGCCCAGGCTGTATCTATCAGAGTATGCTCATAACTCCATTGAGTCTGACCAAATAACTGCTCAGAAGCAGGACTGACAATTGTGCTTTTGTTCCTCCCTCCTCTTTACTCTTCTTTCCCATGACATGCTGTCAGATGTTTAGAAGATGTCTCAGAAGAGACACGTGAGGGTTCAGAAAGAGTACTGAGTGTATTTGTCTGCCTTTTGTGGCCCCTCAGAGTGTAGCAGTTATTTTGCATGTGTGCGTGTGTGAGGGATTGTGTGTAGCGTCCGTCTCTTTGTCAAAAAGCCCATCTGCCACCCAGGGAGAGACTGCTCTAGGTCTCGGCCCTCTTGCCATCCATTTCACCTCGCTTTCATCCACCCCTTCCACTTTCTGTGTTGCTTGTGCTCCAACGCCCTCTTCACTTCAGCTCTCTCTTCATATGTATTTTCCACTTTGTCCCCTGCTGTCATCTTTCCTCTCCCTCATCCTCTTGTGCACCTTTTCTCCCTTTTGGAGCTTTCAGATCCTCTTCACCTCCCTTTGAACTCCTCTGTTCACTTCTAAATGTACTGCACGTAACAAGAAACTTAATATTACAATATTTGTTGCTATTGCTGGATGACCTTAATATAGCACGGACAGAAAAATGTTTTTAAATATCTCACTCACACTCTCCCTGCTATCTTTTCCCTATTTGTTTCTGTCTCTCATTTCTTTGATTTTACTCCATGTTCAACACATCTCCCAGTCGGCTGCCACAGAAATAGTGTAACACCAGTAAAAAGTGACCTAGCTCTAAATTGTTCACTACTGCAAATGCTGAATGAGTAATGTTGGAGATTTAACGCCTGTTTTGGACAGCAAGGTTAAAGAAAGAGTGTCGGCTAAAAACTTAAAATCCAGCATATCACCACACTAAAAGCCCTCTTTGCCACCTCTATAAACTTGAACTCTGCAATTAGCTGCAGGTTATTATCTCAGTTGATTGCTAATCATTATCTCTGTAAAGTTTCAGAAAATAGTGACGGTGTCAAAAATCCACATACAGTAATTTTACTGTCAGAAATGACAAGGAAAGCAGCGAATGCTCTCACTGATGATAAGGGAATTTTTGCATTTATATTAGCTAATTAGCTTGCCATTGTGTCAACTGTTCAGTCATAACTAGCGGCCTATTATTTTAACCTTTCAGCCAATGCTTTTAATAGCTAATCTATTTAACAGATATTAATAGTGCTTAGTGATGTTTTAATAAAACTCTTGCTTGTTTCTTCTTCCCAGTTTTGCTAATAATTTCAACTGTTTAGCCATTCTTTTAGCTTATAATTGATAACTTTCAATTCATAATGTTAGCTAGCTCCTCAACTATTTAACTTTCCATTTTGTTTATTCCACTAACTATTTATTATGTTATGCATTTTTTATCTATACTGTTAAATAACTAGAAACATTAAAAGAGAGTAGAAGTTGAGGGACTGTAGTTAGTAGCTAGTAGCGTCAATAGTTTATCCATATTGTGTGCTAACAGTTTCCAGAGTTAGGTCCTTTAAACACCGTAACATTTGTGCAAATGTGTTGTGCATTAGAAATATTTTTCAAACTCACCTATTCTTAATGTAGCCGTTCACACCGACCACGTAATTTCACTGGATGAGTTGTGGCATTTATTTTATCAAAGCAAGTTCAATTTTTCTCCGTTTTTTGGATATGAATAAACAGATCTGACCAATCACTGCATTTGGCAATATGTGCGCTCGTAACTCAAATCGATACCAATATTGAATATACGTGAGATGGAAACACAAATATATTCTATTTTACCACAGACACACTGCTAGATGCTGCTCCGGGTCAATCGATTCCCTGAAATGATTTCTCTGCCTCCTCAAACTCTGCTCCAACTCTGCCAACAGGAGCTCAAACTGCCCCAATGACATCCTGAAATATGTACAAATTGTGATAAAACTTCAACTCCTGGATCAAACCATGAAATCCTCCCTGCTACTGTCTTTTCGTGAGAATTATATGAACCCAGAATCTCATTTTCTTACTTTGCTTGTTTAGAAACATCATGCCCAGGTCATCATTGCTTGATGTTCACTTCATTTTTTTCACAGCGTGTTTTTCGGGGATGAATTGTGTACATACGACACGCGGCAAGTTTGGATTGGAAAATTTTGAATTTTGGGTCACATTTTTCAGTGTGTAAAGGCTTTAATTTTAGCTACTGCTACAATCTATTATCATTTATTATGGAAGCACTGGAAAAAAATGGACAGACAGAGCTAGTTTGAAATTTCAGGTTTCATCTGAAAATTTCAACTTGCTCACTATCTCAAAATGTAACAACAAATTTGAGATATTAAGTTGAAATTTGAAGGTACAAACCTTAAATTTTGACTTTTGGAGAACAAACTAAAATTTTCTTCAGTGGCAGAAACAAATGAACATAATATCTAACTTAAGTTTGGATGTCTTTTTCTTGCGTTACTTTAAGTTTTTCTTCTCAAATCTGTTTAGATGCACTGGCTTTAAATTTTTCAGCTCATTCTCTTTTGTCATTTTAGTTGAACTAATCCTGCCGTATTCCCTTTGGGTTCTGCAGACATACACTCATTTGTGAATTGCTTTCAGTTTTGCTGTCTTTATCAAATAAATTCCACCTCTGAGGTCCCCGTATCCTTCAGTTGCTTTTGAGTGTTTGGAAAGAGCTGAACGAAAACGAAATATTGTCTAGAGCGTATTTTGTCAGAGAATTGTCTTGCTCCTCTGAATCGAACCTGTGGGTGTGAAGTAAGTGGGCACGCAGCTGAACTCTGACGGCCTGTGTTTCCTTCTGAAATGTGTCTCTTTATGTGTGGGTTCTTCGTGTGTGTGTATTTGTGTGTAAGCAGTGCATTCTCTTGTGTGCTTTGGCCTCCATAAAACTCCGCACAGGAGTTTGTTTGGTGCCCACATGTGCGTTGTCATGACTACAGGGTTGCAGGCGTGTGTGGATGCTCGTTGTGATTCAGGGACCCCCGCTTTTAAAACTTGGACTTCAGAAGCTTGGTTGGCTTGTATTTTTTTTCTTTCTTTTTGGAAAAAAAAAAAAGATGTTGTTTCCAAGAATAAAATGATTGAAATGACAAAGAGCCCAAAAGCAGCAGCTCAGTCATCATCACTCACTCTTTTTAGGTGTTTGACGTCAGACATTCACACATAGCTGTCATGCTGGTACACAGTGTAAATCCAGGAGCATTCATCATTATAAAGTTTTTGACTGTGATCCAGGTAAAAGTCTGCTTTACTTCACTTGGCCATATGTTTCAGCCATAACTGACTCCCTGGAGCAGAGCATGTCTGACATGCTGACACCCTTTGTGCGAGGAGGTTTCTGGAGGGAATATGCTGGATATAACTGATGCTGTGTGGTGGATGTGATGCCTTTATTTAGTGTACAATCCACTGAATGTACTGCTTTCATTTCTCTTCATGAGCTCACAGTGGCAGAATGTGTGTGTGTGTGTGTTTATATGTCTGTGTGAGTGTGTGTGTGCAAAACAAAACCGAAGAGGCAATGAGTAAGAAGGGCAAACTGACTTTGCTGCAGGTGCTAGTCCATCGTAGTGCCGAGTGGGAGTGGAGGGTAAGAGGGTGAATCCATGGGGAGCCGGAAAGGTGACTTTGATCAGACGCAGACGAAGGGAGAGGGTTCAGAGGTAAGCAGATGGAGGGGTGAAGCGAGGAATGTGTGATGGAAGGTCAGGCGGAGATACAGGAGCCTTGGGGCTGAGGAGCGAGGAGGGAGTGAGCGGGCTGTTATCGGATGTTAAACTGTTCAGTCTCATTCACAGAAGCATAAAACAGGTATCATAAATACTCCCACATAACAATGTTTG